>CP045895.1:4036951-4077339 GCA_013387185.1 Caligus rogercresseyi | reverse complement strand
ATTGCAATTGAGTCGTATAAGAAGTAAAGTAAATATAGTAATTAATATAAATATCGCAGATTGGGCCTGGTCATTGTGTTAGCCCGGGGCTCAATGAGTATTCATATTAATAATAATACAGGCTTTTCATCATTATTTCTAATATTACTTATTTACACGAGACATGGCTAACGTCTTTGGGTAAATTTTAATTACTTACAAATACGTAAACACTTATTTTTTCAGAAGAAAAAAAGGTATAGAGAATGTCAACTAACATAATCCTTTAAAATTTATTTCTTGCTCATTGAATAATGTATTAACGACTGGCAACGAATATGGAAGGGATTTTCTCTCTAATTAAAACAAGAAACATTTTTTAAACAATTAAACGAATTCAAGAAATATTATTTTACTCTTGGCAAAGGGAAGATGAAAAACATTTTTCCTACCAAACTCTTTCTTTCTCTATTCTCTCTCTCTTTCTCCTCTCTCTCTCTCTCTCTCTCCGCTCCTCTCCTCTCTCTCTATAATAGATATATATATAATAAATTATATATTATATATATACATAATCTAATATGTATGTATATAGGATATATGTAAAGCTATTACTTTTTAGGTCATCTTTCAAAACATATAATTTTTTTATTAGAATTTTTCTTCTACAAATTATCTTAGGTGTTTGTATATTTGCCTTGTACGAACGAATCTGCTTCGAAGAGGTAAAATTAATTGATGAGCTTAGTAAGTCAGCATAACAAGTTTGATTTATGTATGTCGTTACATTTGAAGGACGCCATACTGAAAGAAACCGCGTTGACTCTGATTAGAGGAGATCATTATAGAAGCGTCCATGACTGTGTCTAAAATACCTAACTATTTATATTTTTCTTACATTAGCTTTGTAAATACTAACATTATATTTTTTAATTTGATCTCATTTATTAACAAATGATTATCTATTCATATTTTAGCTTTGCCAAAGTAGTTGAAATATTATTTGCCAGTACAAATTTGGGTTCAAACACAATACAAGCAACTCAAAGCTTCATCTTTTCCTTCTAAAGAAAATGGGAGCATACATGTTCATAAGCCTTATCTACTTAAAACTTGCGAATATACTCTTGTTATATTATTAACTTTTATGTTTATACACATCTGTTAAATGGGATGATGAATGATAATGGAAGTTTTATCGAGGGGAAAATATTTGTAAAATCATAGAGATATAAAGATATAGAGAGCTGACTCCCTTCAATAGCAGAGAAACAGCGTTTCTATTGTTTTCTGTGTGTCCACTATAAACAAAGTAATTGATACTATGTCATCGTAAGCTGATCATAGAGAGAATCATAGAGATATAACATAACACAATGACGTATTTCTCTTCCCTCCAATAGCAGAGAAACATCGTTCAGCTATATTCTTGACACAATTACGTATTTCTCTGATGAGTCCAACTAAGCTCTCTATATCTTTATATCTCTTGGTACAACAAAAAGCAAAACAATGAAAACAAAGTATATTCTTGGTTTCATACAGGACTACTTTGGATTTACTCATAATTCTGCGTTGTCTTGTACTTTCTTCTTAAATGTTTTTTAAATGAATAGAATTATTACAGTCATTTAGTTTCAACACTTTTTAAATCATATAAGAACACAATATATTTTAAACTGAGAGTTTCATTTAGTTTTTATGCTGCAAAGGTAGGGATTATATGTTTTTCCCTATTTCATAAGTTACACTCGTTTCTCTGGAGCCACACATGATGCTTGGATTTTTTTTTTATTTCATCCTAAAGTAGCTGCATTGTCTTTGCCTCCTAGCCATTCAAACAAGCGTGAGCTGAATATATAGCATTCCATTTATCTTTATGTCGGCCATCTTAATGACGTCACAAACTCCCTGTCTCACACAACCTCCCTCTAATTTCATTCTTTCTACAAGGAGGTGAAAAGAGATAAATTAAGGAAATAAAAATCTTAGTCCATTGATGAGTCAAATTTATCTCACTTTTATGACATAATTATTTCCCTCTGAGAGAGGGAGAGAGAAACTGTCCCCTCATGGAATAATAAATAAATGAAACCTTTTTATTATTCTTCTACCTTTGTTTTTAAAGCTATTTTTAAAAGAAGTGACTACTCCTTATCATGATTTAAAATAATAAAAAAGACAGAGGAAGAAGCTGATCATTCGTTAACTTCACAGTCTTTTTTTTTTAAAGACACTCTGATTTTTTAGTGTGTGTGTCTTAATGTGCTGTGTGATTAGATTAAAAGGGTCGGTAAGGGTGTGTGAAAACTTCATTCATTGCCCTTTTTAAAGGCAAAACTGTTCTCTGGGATTGCCACCAGGAGGAATTGAAAGGGGTGCTCCTCAATCAGACAATGTTTTATCAACATACTCATCATCAGATCGTAAAAAACCTAGGGAAATAAATTAATCCCTGTGCCCTTAAATGAGAAATCGTAAAAAAACTTACTTACTCCAAGTTGCTACCTTCTTTGAAGCAGTAAGAGAGGTAGCATAACTAAGTAGCAGACCAGGGAATTAACCCATACTAATATCATTTGAATAATACTTATTATAATTATAATACCTTATAGAAAATAATTGAATAATGAATAGAAGTTATGTGAGGAATGGAAGGAATGACTCATCTAAAGAGATTCGTAATATCTTCAAAGTGTCTGCAAGTACTAGATATGTCCGAATTTAAGAATATTTGTCACAAAATTACAATCAGTCTTTAAAGAATATGTTTTGAGTATCGTAAAACAGAATCCCTAATAGTTATTTTGTTGACGAGGGCAGCAAAGGTTGTCGGATAGATGAGTTATATCCGATTACTAGAAACTAAATCTATGATTTATAATATCCCTTCTTCATTATGAAGATAAAACAAAGTATTTATCATAATCCAACGAATACTAAAAACTATGTGGATTCTTGTAAATACTTCCTTTCAGATGTTATTTATTCTTCGTGAAACATTCAACATAAATACTTTTTCTCTAAAACCAATCTCAATTAAATGTAAGTTGTCTCAGATTGAAGTTTTTATTTAATATCTTAATTTAATACGAGTGTAAAACAATTAATGGAAAAAATAAAGTATATACATTAACATATATAATAATGATAAGTAGAATTGATAAGTCCTGCATACGTATTGATTTCCCGGCGTGCAAAAAAAGTCAACCTTCCATGTAGTTTCTAGTAAAGCGTTAAAGTAAAGTAGCGCATGCATAACATAAAATTCTTCCTTTTTTCCCAAAAGGAATTGGCCAAAATTTTAGTTCTTCTTTAGTCAGTAAGGGCGCTTGAGCTAGAGCTCTTTGAAAATAATATGAAAGTTCTTTTATTATCATATTTGGAGACGATTGTGATGAATCTAACGTTAAAGAAATAACCAAAATTTGGCTATTTTTTTGTTTACTTTTCCTTGCATGCGCTATTTATTTTAACGCTCTAGTTTCTAGTATTCCTTGTCTTATTTGTCCAAATATAATATCAGCCAAATTGAGCATGGCTTAAAACTAAAAGGAGAAAACATATGACTTTAAATAAATATTAAATTAATAACTACTAAAAAGGAAGTACCTACTTTGGTAAAGATTCACCCTCCCATGTAATTTCTAGTATTCATTGCATAATAAGTATCGTTGGAGACTCCAATTCATTGTAAATAAATATGCTATTGCAAGCACAAAGTATGTCATTTTATGGCATCAAATGAAAAATCCAAACAATACTGACATTTGTTCTTAAAAGGCTAAAGGTTATTATGTATGTGTGGAAAAAGACTCTATCTCGCATACTGATTGAGAAAAACTATTTAGGTATACCGATAACTGCTGTGGAATAATTTTATAATATAAAATTCCTACTCTCATGTTGTAGTCCCGGATTTAATTAAACTAATTTTTAGATGTTTAACCCAAAAAGAAATAACTCATGTGGTAGCAAATTCTATTCCACTATATAACTTTATAAACAAGGGTTAAATTTGTTATATATTCCTGGAAGGGATATAACTCTGGGACTCCATCTCGGGGGTGCACTAAATATAGTCCAGACATATAGGTATCTACGTAAATAGAGCAGGATTTGTTGTGTAAAGAAAATAAAGGAAAAATAGAAGAAAACCCCCCTCTCCTTTTATAATAAGTCATGTAAGGAGATACACAATTTCAAATAGCCATAAAATGTGGAAGGCCTATGGCAAATGCCTTTTATGATCATGTTTACGGCCTGTATTATTATTATTAAACAATAAACACCACCACGAAATGAGTGTATTAACTTTGGCTACTGCTGCGTAATATAAATTTTGGATGAGTCTTTAATGAAAGATATTTTTTGTGTTTTAATTACCTCATAAAATGAAATCAGAGGATTCGTATATAATGGCATGGGACCACCTTTCATACTTCAATGTCAAAGAATTATCTTAAATGGGGGGTGGAAGGTAACATTTGAATTGACCAACCCATCTTATATTTTTTATTTATTTCTTCTAATTTATATATTTTATACTATATTTTATTTATATATGTATATAGTTTTTTATGTACCATCTAAACAATAAAGAGTAAAAAAACGAAGATAAAAGATTATTCAAAGGTGGCTCAATCAACAATTTCTCTTAGTTACTTTACATTTTAGTTATATATGCCAATTATACTAGCTATCATTAAATTATGCATACAATGTTTTTATACATACTATGGTAATATCTGCGTACTTTTAGCATGTTGGACACATATGCCTCTTTTTGCATTAATTTGCATTTTTATAGTCAAAACATATTTTGGATTCAAAATCTGTTCACAGATGATCTAAAAACATACAGAACAAAACTATAAAAAACAGAGTCGAAACTAACTAAAAACTTATTGAATCTCAAGTTGTCAAAGTTAAAGCCTGATATAAAAAGTTTTAAAAATTTATGAAATTACATGTATTTTCAATTTGGCCTTCAAATTTTGTCCATCTATGCATTTCATATAGACACTTTTTTTATAGTCCAGATACTTTAGTAATGATAATTTTTTTTTGCCCTACCACACCAGAGCCGGTGTGAGCCGGTTGAAGTTCTATTGGGACCTAAATATATATTATTGAATAGATTAAATGGGCATCATGTATAAAATATGCATAAGAGTCAAGCTTTGAATACTGCAGCGTTCTTATTCAAATTCAGCCTATATGTCATATTGTCCTTCAACTACTTTACTCCCGAGCAATATATATATATATATAATATATATATTATCAAACTTGATGAAGTTCGCAAAAAATTGCCGTTCGTTGTTCGTTTATCGTTCACCATAAGTTATCGTTCGTCGTTCATCGTTATTTTAAATTCAATCGTTCGTCGTTCCTTTTTTGTCGTCTGTCAGTCTAAAAATGTTGACGATAGTTTTTTAGAAGAAAACTAAGCATCTTTGTCTTTTTTTTGGCCCGAAAAACGAACGACAAGGATTTCCCTTGTCGTTCATCATTCGCGAACGACAACAAATGAACAATAAATCAAGAAGTCTGAGATATATAAATATATGTTTATATATATATATATATATATATATCTATATATATATAGATATATATATATATATATATATATATATATATATATATATATATATATATATATATATAATAATATGAGTGTGTGTGTGTTTGTATGGTCCAGATGCTTCTCAGGAGAGGAGATGTTAAAGAAGCTATGTATACCTACATATATTATACTTATAAGGAAGGCAGAAATACGTTAGAGGCATGGAATTTATCTTACATTTAGGGCATGCTGTGGGTGTAAGATGGAAAGGAAACAAAAAACCTTTTCATTCTTAGACTAGTGTACGTGGTATAGTGATGCCTAGATATTATATGTACCCATGAAGGTACTCTTTATATGTTTGTTGATTATCATTTCTTTAAGCCGAGAGAGAGAGAGAGAGAGGCCCGTCGAGTCAAGAAAGAAAGAGAGAGAGAGACAGAGAAAAAGGTTTACTCATATATAAAAAACAATAGAAGGGGGAGCAAAATAGGTGGGTCGAATCTCTGTGGTCTAATCATTGTACTACACCCTCTTGGTTAATGGTTGCCTGCTTCGCCTCGTATTTGTTTAGTATCTTTATTGACGGAGGAAGAGGGCTTTTTATATGTATATATCATAGAAAATATAAATCAACATATCGTTGAATAAAGTTGTATTTGCTATTATCACAATTTTTTAATAAGACAGACAAGCAGTGGTTATTTGATTTTTTCTATGCAATATGAAATGCGATAGCATCATTGTAGTACTGGAAAAAGCAGCGATACAGATACGTTATTGCTCTCCCTACCTATATTATGAAAAAATATGCTGTCGCACTAATTGCTCAGTTGTCTGTCTTTTCCCCCAAAAATGGCGACTATAAAAAGCAACGATATTCAGAAGCACTACAATATGTTGCTTTGGCAGTATAAATTCGTTATATGTAGTTCCAACTCTATATTTATTTTATGATGGAAAGTCGATTTAACAAACTTAAAGATTTTCAAATACATCCACTCATAGTGACTGTAGATACTATATATATATATATATAATATTTATGCTCTTACATTATTAAATGGATAAAATGAAACAATATTTTGTTTCCTATTTAGTAAGATAGTTTTTTATCTAGAAAGTTCAAAACTTACAAATATAATAAATTTATTATACAAAAACATAGGACAATTGTGTAAAAGGAAAACATAAAACTACTTTAATCGATAAAAAGTCTCTCTCATGCATATGTGGAAAATGCACTTAATATATCACTTTCATCAACTCTGAGTCTTAATGACGGAGTATAGTATATATTTGAAAATCAATATTACCGATTCACTTCAATTGAATTGCAGTATGAGCCGACAATTTGATAACAGTATATTACGCATTAAGAGTATGTAATAAAATTAGGTTTCTATGATTCATGTCTTTCTTTAGATGCATTGTAATGATCGTGCACTTATTGCACATTGCCAGCAGCACAATTAACATTGACTTTTTACAATCCAATAAATTTTGAAATTGTAAATAAATACATATTTTAATAATTAAACCATTTAATGCTTGTATTGTTATGTTGTTATTTATATATTTTATCATTAGTTGGATGTTGATATATATGTATATATATAATGTTATTTAGATATTTTAGATTAGTTTGACTGTATATATATATATATATTATATTATATATATATAATATATATATATATATATATATATATATATTCAATACATAATATTTACCAACCAAAGATTACAATTACTTTTATACTCCATTACTACACTAAAGCCTTACATTATTCTTTATTACTATTTAAATATTTTTTTTATTCAGGAGATATATATATATATAGAATAAAAATAATCCCTTATAATAAAATAAACTTAAATATAGTTACTCCTGCTTTAAACCCTTTCATTGACACCGTTGTGAGGTTTTGCATTCTCTGCTCCATTTTTAGGTCCATATGTAGAGGTGGAAGTGTTACAGAAAAACTCGGATTTTGCTCAACACGGTTTCAATACTTTACCATTCGTTGAAGCTCAAATATTCCATAACTGATTTGAAACACGAGGACTAAAGAAAGTTCATTCATAAAACCCCAATACATAAGGTATACTTATTAGATTCGGAACTCGATATTCCTTTGAAAGTAGATTTGTAACCCCAAAATACCATAATTGTAATATGTAGAACCCGATACACTTGATTCAAAGCCCCGATACATAGACCATAGCTGTGGGGGATGAAACCTGAGAGTTCATTTACATTGGGTTTGGACCCTCAAGAAACTATAATTGTAATCTTTGGAACTCGATGACTCAAATGATTATACATAGTACCTGGTTATATCTTATCTTATTGTAACTTATATACATACATTCTGTTACTAAAAAAATAACTCAAATTTTTTATTTGAAATGACTTATGAATTTGAATCAAATACCAATTGCACAAAAAATGGATCGACCTTATTCCTCTTTCCTCAGAAGATTATTTCATTGCTTCAATTATAGTTCTTTAAAACTTTGTTGGCAAAAGTACTGCTCTCCACTCGAAGGTTTTGTATTGACTTAACCACCCAGTATTTTTTATATTTTGTTCGATGGAATTGCACCCTTGTGAACGTGAATACACATTGTTGCATTATAAGTCAAACCCAGGATCTTTCTCAAATTAATCAATTTTATTTTTGTAGGATAACTTTATTTCACATTTTGTAAAAGTATAATTTGCTGATCCTGTTAAAAGTTGTATTATCCTTTATTGTTCAATATATTTTCGTAGGTATAAATTGCTATTAGTCCACTTTTCTCCATGGATTCTTAGAAATCCCTAACTACGTTAATTTACCATAAACTCATACATTACTCATAATTACTCTTTCTTGTTTGTGTGTGTGTGACCTCTCTTGAATGATAAAATTTAGATAATCCAGAGAAAACATATATTATATATTTTCTTATAAGACAAATTACTGATCTCAGACGGATTTATTCATAGTCATATTGAACGTAAACAAGAGCACTCATTGATTTCATGTCTGAAGAACCCAGGACCTCTTGGAGCCAATAGAGTAACCAATTTCTTGGGGCCCTGGGAATTATAATTGAAAAATATCTGGAGCTGTAGCAGCTAGGGATTAACTCCCCCCCCCCCCCCCTCCCTCACTCCACTGAGATACTAGTACTCTAGTAATCATGAGATTAACTTTAATCCTGAGTCAGTGTATAATGGGATGTCAGCCAACTATGGAAGTAGTTTACCTTTCAATAAGAGATTAAGCTGTCCCTATTATTATTTTCCCATGGACAATACAGAGTCAAAAGGTCAATAATTTTGTGGTGGTGATGATGTCATAATAATAATGACCATTGTTCACTTGACTTCCAATCACAGTTAGAGGATTTGTGATTGTAATAGGTTGGATCTCCTTCACTTCATCATCCCTTTACATGACAAATAACATAATGAAAAGTAAGGCTCTGCATTGTTCCCCTCACAGTAAAAATCAATAGATATGTTGTCAGATAGAAATCTGATAAATATATGTAAATATATATTCATGGATGTAAGCCCCCCCCTAACAGTTATTTATAAATCCTTCGTCATACTGAAAAGTTCCATTCAGTAGGACATAGAGAAAAGAAGGGATTCCTATTGAGTTCATTTTATTTTAGGTGGTATTGGAAATAGAAATTATGTTTACTTAAGGTGTATTTGTTGCTAAGTAATGGTTGATTAAATATTAATTATTTGTATAATGGTATAAAAAATAACTTAATGCTCTTTTTAATATTAAAGTAATCATTGCAAATATAAAATAATTAAAGGATGATAAAAAAAAATGGGACTCAACTTTAACGAAATGTTCGTATTTAGTATACTTAGATATCCTATCAAAAATCTAGTACCTTCGATCTTTGTACCACAGCATATGCTTTAGATGGCCTTCATTCAGTTCCATGTATTTCATGAGGTGAACTTTGTAGAGTGAATTCATTGGCAATGGATCTCATCTACTCCTCCCTGATGACTTTTTTGAGCTATATTATGGCTCTGGGTTTACCCTTCATGAACTTAAAGATAGCTCTAAAGAAAGTGCAATTGAGTCTCTTCAACATAGTTTGAAACGTTCATGCTGAAGCGGAGTCAGTCCTTCTGTATATCAAGAGAGACTTGGTGGAGAGTGCAACTGAACAGTTTACAACTGGATGGGAATATAATGAATTGATAACATAGCATTTGGGGTTTGTTAAGTGGGAAGAAAGTATTATTGTTGTATCTTAATACTTCAGCCCAATAATGTTTCTACAGATCTGGGAATCAGATAGGATTATCGTACTAGAATTAAGGGAGCTAATGTATAAAGTTACATTAGTCTCAAAAGTAAAATTTTAATACATATCGTAGGTGTTACTTTAAATATGTAACGTGGCCCTTAGCACACAATTATTAGAGCTCTTTTGTTGAAAGGAAGTCCCACTTTAAGGGGGATACAATGCACCAGATTGTGACCTATTGATGTCATGATACAAGATCTAAATTGACTAACAATTTGAACCAAATTAGAAATCAAAGACCGTCTCCTTGACAACTATTAAGTAACATTATTCGGGTACTTAAAGACTTAAAGATTCACCGTTGCTATAGTTATCTATTACCAGTGTTAGTCGAATTACTTTGAAAGTAGTATGCAATATACTACTTTTTACTGCGTAGTAATATTTTATAAAAATATTAGTTATTACGTCTCAAAAGTAATATACTACTTTATATTAGATATTACTTTTTTGAGCATTCCGAAACAAATAAGTAAGGCAATTCAAACAGGATTTGTAAAAATCCTCACGAAACCTAGTTTGCATTTTTATGTCCACTGGGTGACGTCACATACATTCACAGTTCATTAATTTCATAAAAAATGCCTATCGAATATTTTTTTTCAAGAAAGTAATATGCTACTAGGATATTACTATTTGTAATATTTGTTTGTTCTCTAGTTAGTCGTAGTAATGTAACTAAGTAATGTATTACTCGTACGCACGTTGGGAACAACACTGTCTGTTACACACCCGACAACTTATTGAGAATAAGGAAGGGATTTTCTTTTGAATTGACACATATACTTTATAGAATACAAAACACTTTCCAATATTTGTGGTTATATATATATATATATATATATATCCTTTAGTTTGCAAAATAATTGAATTAGCTTTTATAAATAAAAACAAAATTCCAATTGAATTATTTTTTTGTTCTCTGTAAATGTTTAAAAACATATTTGCTTGGTCCCAAAAGGCATGTATCCTTCTCTCTCATATGAAGTCAAGCCCCTCAAAATTGATCGTATGTTCTTTTTAAGTTGAAAAGGGTAGGTGATTACATTTCGTGCAGTTGTTATTGCGTTCATCTCTTTCGGCCTTCATTAGCTGAGCATCCAAACGTAATATTCCATGTTGGTAGTTTATTAAAATAATTTGAACCACTCATTTGCACTATAATCTCTTCATTCATGTGTGTGTGTGGTTTTGACATGAACTGACCACATCTTAATCGTGATTGCAATGGCTACCTACCTAGACTAATAATCTAAAAGAAGTGTTTTTAAATCAAAATTAACCTCCTGGGGAATTATGTATGCCTGAAAATACTTGCATGGCTAAATGACCTTCATTTCATGTAAGCCATTTATTTGGTCAAGCGTGTATCATCTTCAGCAATTTTTGTATGAACAATAAGTGAATAGATACGCAATATTTTTGATAGTAGTCGAAATATTTTTTATAGTTATTTATACAATGTATTAGAGTTGGAAAGATATATCAGTTTGCTCTTAATAATAACTATCGGTCAGCTTCTAATATGCATTTCAAAGATGAATAATCCCCAAAAAAACCGTCTTACATATGAACTTATATATTATACTAAAATAAACATAACACACTAAGTATACATAAACAAAATGTACCTTAAACAGTAGAAAACAAACCAATGAAACTCAAATACAGTGACATTAAATACATAAATGAACCTAATGATTATAAATCCCTTCATTAAGCATATATAATTTAAATTCAAAATTATATTTCGGTGTCCTCCAAACTTCGATTGCTTATTTAAAGGTTATGGAGAGAAGATATACGGTATTGGAAATGTGAGAAATAATATAAATCTACAAGACTTACAAGAAAAACCCCATTTAGGTCATATTTCGTTTTTCATATATATATCAGAGCTGCAACTACCGAATGTAAATCGGTATTCGATACTACCGATGGTAGATTTCAAGTATCGAACGATTATACGATATTCGGTAGAAAACTACCGAATACCGTACCGATTGACAATCGGTACGGTATATTTGAAGTTGACTTTTGTATCATTCATATAGAGACATAAAGATATAGAGAGCTTATTCCCTTCAATAGCAGAGAAACATCGTTCAACTGTCGCTTTGCCCAAGCGCTCCCTTGTGTGAAGAACTTGAACTTCAAAATAAATTAAACAACTATTACTTATATTAATATAGAGCAGATACATAAAAAGACATTCAATATAAGCTTATGCTATGCATTGAATACTAGAGTACCTGAAAGTGCATTTCATATCGAACAATAAGAGACAGTAAAAAAAATATATAGCTTTCCATTTCCTAAAAAATCCAAGTACATATATAATTTATATAAGACTAGTATGTATCAATTTCAAAAATCTCTAATAAATTATAACAAATGATGTATTTAATTGTCCTTTGTTATAAACTGTCCGATATGAAATGCATTTTAAGAAGTAAAATACAGATACATAAATAAATTTATCTCTCTTTCTAATCTACCGTACCGAATATCGATCGATACAGTAGATATATAATACAATCTACCGAATAACGATATCGATCAATATTCGGTATATACCGAATATCGAACCGGCGGTAGATTTTTCTACCGAATCCCAGCTCTGATATATATTTATATAATTGCTAAAATCTATTAGACTTCAGAGGATTTGTTATTTTTAAATCAGAGTGACAGTATATTTCATGGACTAATTGACTCGACACCTTGTTTTGAATGTTTTTGTTACCATCGATACACGTGAAGAAAAACTCAGTAATAATTTTTCGATTTGTTTCGATATGATCAAACGACTCATTTTTAATTGTATGGTCTTTGAAAGGGCTTCTCCTACAAGCGGCTGAAGTGATGAGTCTAAAGTAACTAAAATAACACAATTATTTTGTACAAATAATTCATTATCAATCAAAAGCAAGGTTTCCGTATGACTGGAAGTATCGTTTTATTTTTATTTTTACAGGTATACTAGTACAATAAGGAATGCACAATAAATACCGAAGAACTTCTTAGGTTACTTCAAATACATACGGTCAAATATATTTTGTTCTCTCTTTAGGGTCTGTTTGTAATGAAAATATAATTATTTAATCTATTTTTTAAGAAGAAACAAGGAATAACTTTGGAATAAAAGGAGTTTTTTCTTATAGCAGGACAATTGTAATATGTACACTTTTGTCATGTTTAAACATTTATTCATTTTAAGTCATCAAGAACAATCAAGGCCTGCTTCTATTAGAATAGATTTGTGTATTAAGTTATTTAAAAAATCATATAAAAACAAATATAATATCGAATTTTAATATTTCGCTATAGATTATTTTGATGCAGAAAGTCACTTTTTTCTAAATATTCCCGGGTTTCTATTTTACATATAATTTTGCTAAGCAATTACTTTTTGTTTTATTATCAAGAAATGGTGTCAAATCATAGGTTCAACATATTATTATATGTATATATATATAAACTTTTGCCAGGCTTAAACACTTTATATCTTAAAATTAAATTCTGACGATACTTACTAATGTATGAACTGCTGAAGAACATGCGTAAAAATACTGCACACTTTGTGCCCTTCCTTCAGTTGTAATCTTGTTTTCTAACAGAACAATAGATGAATTCATACAAACTTTCTCATTTCACAAATCTATATTAATATATTTTTCTATTTTCAGCACTTCATCATATGTAAGGTCTTGAATCAAAGGATATCTATGTCAAAAAATATAACTGACAGTTTATATATGAGTCAAGGACACTGCTGCGTGCTTGGAAGCCCCTAGCATGACACAGAGAAATTAACTTATGTGCAAACATTCTTTTTTTTAGCTCACGCGTCACTTTGTGAAATTGAGGAACTTCCTGATTCAGTGTGTGTGTGTGTACTACAAACATATTATTGCAAGAGAACTTATATTCCATTGCTTATTTGTAGAAACTTTATAATGATGTTTTGATTGGCGTAGTCAAACCTCAATGGCAAGAATCTTGTACTGCTATCTAATAAAGGATAACCATAATGAGATATTTTGATTAACACATGTGTAAAGATACCCATTCTAAGAAATCCTTCGTTGACTTTGTAACTTTATTACTAACTCCCTCAGTCAAGGACTCCACACAGCAATGAATTAGGTGAGGGAGACATATTAAACAAGGTTACCTTGTTTTAAATATTGTATCCCCATTCAAAAAGCTCCATCAAGATAGTAATAATAACAATAAGAAATATAATATCAATAACATGAGGGGATAAGACCCCCCCCCCCCCTACTTTTGATGTATTCTTCGTTGAGATATCAAATCGGGTGGGTATCCATCATTATCCTAGGAACAACAAGAATAATAATTATATGTGCAGGTAGGTTTAATGCACTTAGAGCACTTTCAAGAAGCTCCAGTAGCGTAATACGAATAATAATAATAAAAGGATGATGTTCAAGGCAATATGAGAAGTTAAGTTCATATATTATGTAGAGGGAGTCGTTAGAAGCAAACTCTTAAAGGTGTTGAACACCTTTACAAATAATGTATTATCAAATGCCATGAGGAGATCCATAGGAATACATTAATTATTTCGTGTCATCAGTCTAAATATGAATAACCATTATAATGTAGCGGTGAGCTCTCCTTCTCTCTCTGCTCCTATCTGTTTCTCTATTTCCATCCTTTTCTTATATAAATACATTGCTAGATGGGGCGACTGACGTTTCTTTCGCTTTTCTCAAAGAGACGTTGTATACATATTTATAAATAAATAATTCCCTTTTAATGACATACATCTTAATTACATCAATTAAATGAAGGTGCCATTCATTTACCACTTCGTCTAGCATTGTAATCAATAAATCGAATCTTAAATACTTCTTTCAAAGAGATTCATCAAGAATCCCGTCTCGCCTCAACGTTTATCCACTAAACTAACACGTTCTTTTTTCGTCTATTGGGTGTGACGTAGTCCACCTACATTATAATAAGCATTATATTCTTAAAATAAGTCCATTAAACCCAGGATCTCTTCAAATTAAGTTGATCCATATTGACATTCCCATCATGTTTTACGTGGCTCCTTAGGCTCTATATGAACCGTAAGTCCCTTTAAATAAGGAATCCCTTAAATACCTTTATTTACATGAAAATCCTCATACCAAGAGTCGACTTTTTAACCCTGCATTTTACCTTCATAGTCTCTTCATTCTCTAACGATACCCTCTACCCTAAAGATTTTCATATTATAATTGTGTGTCATTTTGAGAGCCCCTCGAAAATAAAGAACTATAGTTATATATATTTAATCCATTTTGTTATTTTGAGAGATTTAATTCATTAGGAGTGCAGATAAGAATCATCATCTTCCTTTCTAACCAGTGATTCTTTCTTTTTTTGTTATTTCCAGAGGGTATTATTACATGGTATAATAACTATATATATTGATATAATAGGTTTCGATAAGAGATCTAATGTTTTGAAAGGGAAGGAATTAAAGACCATTAGGAAAAGAAAAGGAAGAAGAAAAGAAAAACGACTGCAACTACACCTAGAGGCGATTTAGAGTGAGAGAGAGAGTGTAATTTATTTCATATATTAAATAAATCATATATATTTAATTAATTTATAATATATTATTCATGCTATATTAGTGAGTGCGCAAACGTTTGTCATTATCTTATTGTAAGCGTGTATTGAAGTATTTTAATATTTTAAAAAATACATACACAGTAAGACCTGGTTGGGCGATCACCTCTCCATAGCGGTCACCCAAATTTATTCTGCAGATAAAAAAATTGTGCTAAAACCTTTTGTGTATAGCGGTCATCTGTCCACAATGGTGTCTTTTTTTGGCTCCCTTAAGTGACCATCTGTGACAGGCTTGACTGTACTGGAATAATTACAAACTTCAGAGTACCGGGTCCTACTGTATCTCAATTCACTCCGAGAAATGTGTTTCAAACAGATTTATATATATATATATATTTCAGCTAAATAGTCTGCAAGGAATCAAATGTTATTTTATATTAAAAAAACAGGCGACAATGAAAATATTATTTGAAAGGGCGCCAGTGATCTCTTGGCGAAGCCAAGAAAGGAAAACAAAGGCTTTCAGGAAATATCTCTTTTGCATGTATCTCTCCACTAAATAAATGGAAGGACACGCACTATGACTGTTTTTTGCGGTTAAAAACATTTATTCAGTAATCTTCGAAAATCATACCGTGTGAAATCAAAATATACTAAAATTAATAATCAAAAAGCAGAGTTGCACACCTCTCAGAGCAGGTGCGAAGAAATGAATATTTAGTTCACAAATACTGCTTTTAAGGATAACCTTATATAAATGGGCATCATTATTACTTGTTAAATAAATCTATAATCTTTTAAAATGATAGTCTTTTTAAAACCCTTCTGATAGGTTATATATATAATTTTAAATCTTGCTGGCACATATTTAGTTAAGTCACCTGCCCATCTCCATGTTTTTTTTCTCTCTCTAAGAACATCTGGGGATTCAAGTGTTCCTAGGTCACAATTTCGTAGCAATAAAAGAATGTGCGAACCTAGGCTGGTGTAAGGATTTGTATATTTCATATTGAATTACAAGGATCTGATGGTGATATATATGACATCTCCATTTGGAAAAAGTGTTCATTAAATTCTAGGAGGTTCATACCAGACATAAATCGAGAGAGAATGAATACTTATAAGACAATTTCGACATATTCTTTTGAATAAAACTGTATTAATAAAAACTAGAGGCATATATACCTCAGAGAGTGCAAACCTCCGCCGTCACGGGTCCTTATGAGCCTTCCGAGGCGATTTTTCACGACTGGGAGGCGTAGAGGGACGGGAGAGGGTTCCCCTCGACGGAAATTCAAAGAGGAAGATGCTTCCCGGCACCCGATTTCACAGCACAGCGACATCTATTGGCTGAGTAGCTAACTTGAAATATTTATTAGCATTTAGCTCATTTTGCATCTAATTCTGCACTCAGAGATGCCAAAATTTAATCACTTGTTCCTTTTGGCATTTCAACAACTCCACAAAATTTCATCCGAATCCGTTCAGTACTTTTGAGTTATCCTGCTGACAAAAAAACCAACCAACAAACCAACACCAGTGAAAACAATACCTCCTCGGCGGAGGTATGATATTAATAGTTTGTTAATATTATTATTAATAGCTTTCCTCCTATTCGCAATTTAATGTCACTAACGTTCGATGTAAACTACATAATGAACAGTAATGCTCTTGGGTTTCGGATCTTACCGCTATGAATACTTTTATTTATTTGTTTAAACTCGGGTATAACTGATTCATCTTAATCCTAAACCCATTCAACGAGTCCCTCCATTTTAAATCATCTAAATCAATTCCTGCCTATCGGTCATGATCATATATTATATCATTTTTTGTGTGTGCAAAGGAAGTCTTCTTGATTGACGGCATCCCCAAAAAGTTATATAAATTACGAGTTTATTAAATCATTTTCTTCTTTCTTTCCTTCTGCAATTAAAAAATGCCGCCTTTTTTTGAAAGAGAATCCATCTTTTTTCCCCTTCCTTATTCTTTTCTTAATTCTTTTCTTTTACCCCACTCCACTCTATTTAAAAAAACCTTCTATCTATGAAGATAAGAATGAATTTGACCCACCTTACTCCTCTGCTTTTATTTATATTTCTCGTATTCCAAAAAGGGGAAACTTGACGTTAAACAATGAATTAGGCTTCGATTATCACTTGCCACTACTACTGAGTGATAGGAAGGAATGGGTCAATAACAGGTGACTTGGTATTTTGAGACAGTTTTTTCTTTCTTTTGTTCTGTAAGGGGTGAAGCCGATTATCTTTCTCTACTTATAATTTATCTTGTTCCCTGACACTAATGGCTGCTGACTGAAGGTGCATTGATTTTCTAACGAATAAAAATAGAGGGGTGCGTAGGTAGGTGGATGTCATGCACGATCCGTTGGACTGGATTTGAATACTTGTAAGTGTACAAACGTTTTATACTCTATAAAAACCATATTCAGCTCAATTAGTTCCATGCACTCACCTATATGACTCTTGTTATTGCCTGTATTTTGTGAATTACCATTATTTACAGATGAAGTAAACGAAGATGTTTGTTAATGTGTATATATATATATACTTCCAGTTTTCATCTATTATGTTACTAATATTCGGTGTATGGACTTCTATATACTACAGTTAGATCCTGTTCATTGAATGTTAGTTCCATGGAACGGTATACTCAATTTAAAAAACGCAACCAACCCTGAGCATTGTTTTCGAAGGAAATGCTAAATGTGTAAGGTTTTTATGGTATACTTAATGACCCACTAAGGTCCTTTTTCTTCGGTTTCATTTAATACTTGGACAGTTGGACAGATTTAAATTTTACGTTTCACCTACAGGCTTGATTAAATGTAACAAACTAAAATCTTATTGTGCATAGTTTCCTATATTACTTTGATCAATCGAAAATTGTGTTTGATGGAAATGATCCCCTTGTAAATAGAGGTGTATTTTCATAAAAGGTATTGTTTACAAGAATATATGGATTTACTTTATATTCCATTATATATGTTTTTAAAGCAAAGATAGTCGATTAATTCAATTGAACGATATTATGGTGATAATTTTTTTTAATACTTTTTCTATTACTTCTTCGCAATGATTTTTAAGAATAAGGTGACTCGTGGCTATAAAAGGTAATCGTATTATTTGGAAGCATTTTCCTTGAAAAAAATTATCCGTGCTGTTTTTCCTTAACTAACAGATGTTTACATTGTTAAAAGTCAGAAAAAGACAAATCAATAGAACTATCAGGTGAATTAATGCAGTCAATAAAAAGATGAATTTAATTCAAAAGACTCTGCAATAGAATGATGGGGATAACAGTTTGAATCAAATATTTTTAACACATAGGATATATTAGTTTCCTTTAGTTCCGTTGTTTTATCTCAGGGGCGAATGAAAGCAGTCATTGGCTCCTTTGCATTTTTTTTTGCTAATGCATCATTGGCTCCTATATTTATAACCGTCAAATATTGTCAAAGCACAACATAATTAAAAAAAATGAAGAAATCTTATTCAATCTTTAGTATTCTGTTGTCCTGCCCGTCCCTCAGATTATAATTATGCTGAGCTGTATAGCTAAAGTATGATTTACATCGCCATGATGTGTACTTCTTCGGTTCTCTATACACTACTTATAGTGTTCAATGTTTGGCCCACAAGTACTTTTTGCTTGTATATCACTATAGGTCCATTGTTTTTGTACAACTGGGTATATTTACATTCTTTAAAAAAACCCATGGCTCCTCCATCCGTGACCCCCCAAAGCCTCAGTTAAATAAGCCAATTACTTTAAAAAATGAAGGATACTTTTTTTAATTCAACAGTTCATGAAATAATATACAAGCACAAATAACTAATGTATTTAAAATGATGTTAATGCGTAAAAAACATAATTAAACATTTTAGCTTAAAATTTTATCATCACATATGAACAAAAACTAAAATACAATTATAATAAAACAACTTGCCATTATAAAACATATATAAGTATTCCTATTTAAAAACTCTAAATTTACGTAAAAGTTTTTTTATTAACTTTCCATATGGGAGGGAACAAGAGGGGAAGAAACGAATTTTGTCGGCTGCTAAACCCCACTTTCCATCGATGACAAAGGGATCTTGAGGTCCAACGCCACATATCTAGCCGCCCCCGCTAGGATGATTGTCCTTACCTCCCACGAACTGATAGGAGAGTGAGATGCTAACCTCTTAGCTATAAGAGCTTTGCCATTTAAAAGATCACTATTAATTGCTCTAGATTTTGCAGAGGACGATCTGCCAAGACCAAACAGGATACTTTTTTGGTAGTCAGCCAAAAAATACACATATTTTTCAGTTGGAAGTCTATAATCCCTAAATTATAAGTCTTATCAACCCATTGAGGATCCGCTAGGACAATATAACAAAAGAAACATTCTCTTTTCCCCTGAGCGTGAGGCGTGTTGGGGTATTTAAACATAAATATGGATCACCACTGGCTTAGTATTTTTTGAGGAATTTGATTATGTAAGAGATGTGGGTCTATGAGTTGATGCTCACAACTTAACATCCACGAATGAAGGGGTTCTTACTCTTTTCATAATACACACTATACATTTCATTATATAGTAACCTTTATTTACAACCAAGAAAAACGTCCCTTTTGGTATGTGTTGACAGTTCTTTGTTAATCCTTATAAGACTCATGTTTGATAATTTCAGATGGGTGAAATTCAAAGGGGCAATTTCAAGGTCGCTCAAAACTCAGTAAAATGTGAAAAAATATCTTCATTTTAGACTTTAATAAGTGATAACTTCATGCATTGTGCTTAGTTTTTTAAAATTTGTTTGTATCAAAAAAGCTCTGCATAGCTGTCATTTGAATGACATACTAAACAAAAGTTTCGTGCCCATGCCTATATTTTAAAACATTCATTAACATATTTATATTACTTTTATAATAGTAGTATCAATATTTGATTCCACGTCTATAGGAAGTTTGTTCTAAATAAATGAACTTCTTTCTATAGCATTGAAAAATTCAAGATTTGTACTTTGACGCCTATTTTCAAACGTTATACATATTTAAATTGTATATAATAACATAATGTTTATAGTGTCCAATGAGAGTCCCTTTTAATCCATAAAAAATTTAAGATCGGGGCGATATTTCAAATTGTTACACATATTTATATAATATTGTATATTATATATATCACGAAACGACCGGGTACCCAGCCTGGGTCCCGGCTATTTTTTGAGAGTCCCGGCCCGGGCCGGGACATCAATATTTTGTTCTTTTGTCCGTTTAAAAAAAAATTAGAAATAAATTTTTCGAAATACTCTTCTAAAAAAACGTCGTCACTTTTTGTGGAGATTCTTTTCTAAAAAACGTCGTTTCTTTGGAGATTCTTTTCTTTAAAAAAACGTCGTCACTTTTGTTGGAGATTCTTTCTAAAAAAAGCCATCACTTTTTTTTGGAGATTCTTTTCTACAAAAACCTTATCACTTTTTTGGAAATTCTTCACTTGAGAATGTCGAAGGAACGAAAATATATATTATGTCCCGGCCCGGATTGAAAAATTTAAGTCCCGGCCCGGGTCCCGGCGAAAAAAGGTGTCCAGGTCGTTTCCTGAGATATATATATATATATATATATATATATATATACTCCTAATTATGATACCAAGTCCATAGGAAGTTTTCTCTAGACATAGTTCCATTCTATACTTAAGTATGGTGTAAATGCTCGCACCTGAGGGTTAAATTTCTTTTTTTTGCTTATTAAATGTATCCTTACTCCTTCAAAAGGAGGGGGTCATTTTATCAAACTTGAGAAAAACGTTGGTTTTTCTTGGAGACTAATGAGGACCAGCTAGAGAGAGAGAGAGGGAGTTATCTCACATAATGACTCATAAAGAGGATAATAGCTACTGGTTCGCCAGCTATTATTTTCCATTTTATCTACATTTATGTGTGGAAAGGGTATCATCATCATAGTAGTAGCACTCATCACTGAGTGGGAACTGTCTTCATTGCTTTGCGTGGGACTGCCCACTCTTAACAACTTAATGATCCCTGGCCATCATAATCGTCCAGGCGCCAAACATTCAAGCAACCATCTAATTAATTGGAGGGGCAGTCCATCATCCTCTTCTTTGAGATCTACATTTCATCCATCTACATTAGGGAATGGGAGCGAGGAATGGGAACGTCCTTTTTATAAGCTATCTATTACAGCACAGACTGTAAACACACAAAAATATCGAAATTGATCATGGAAGTTTCGATAAACCCTCGTATGAAAGTAAAAGAAAACATCCCTTATTTCAATTTAAAACCAAACAATCTTTTAAAGCTGTATTACATTTTTTGTATTATTTTAGTTTTCGTGTGCTTTGTTTTGTTTTATTTGTGATTCCTTTGACAGTTGTTTGTATTAAATTCATTGAAATATACCTCACCTTTGTGGTAAAGGGTATTTTTATTATATTTATTTTTCCACGATCCTAACATACTGGCTATTAGATACACTCTTGGTGCAAACTTAGAAACAAAAAACTAAATTTTTAGAAGAACCATATCTCTATTTTTTAAAGGAAGTGATCGGAACATACTGGAGAATATTAGGAGCCAGAGGACTAATCGAAGGGAACCCAGAGGTGAAAATCGCCTCGAACGAATAAATGACGTCCTTGTGCTTGAAGACATTGTCCACCCAGGAATATGTCTCCTTCAGAAGTCTCTTAGGCGGACTTTCAAGCCCCAGAAGAGCATTTCTCCATGAGTAGAAGTCTTAAATATCCCAAATTATATTTTAAAGGATGAGTTAAGAAATGATGCACCACCCTTTGACCTCACACATAAACTAAAGGTTCCAATGCTTATGTTCCAAGAAAATAAAAATGCGTTATGACGTCCATATTAGATCCGATCCTAACATCCGAACAGGCTTACCTCAAATACAGGATCTGTTTGGACTGTATTATTTAGGTGAGGAAACAAGGTGTGTGATGTGTAGAGAGGAAGAAGACAAAACAATAGCCCATGTCTTCAGAGACTGCAAAGAAATCAACAGGCTTTGGGAAGGAGTGGACAAAACCTTTGAGGAACGTGTGGGGAGACGATCAACGCGGGATGAGAAGCTCTACGGTTTTCATCCCAAGTCAAAAAATTCAGAACCGCCTCCAAAGTAATTGCCAAATTTCAAACCCTGGTAGCATATGCATATTTTACGAAAATAAAGTTATCCAATTCCATTGCCACCGTTGCTATAAATGAAATATTTTTTTAGAATGTTTTTAATGTTATTTGTTAAAGATCACTGTCATTTTAATACTTTTTGTATGTCTGTTTTTTTATATCTGTTTTATGTATGGTTGTTTGAAAGTTTTATTTTTTTGGTATATATTCGCCATTGTATTTTATGTACTATGTTCGATTTTTAGTTTCTCTCTGTTATGATTTAAATAGAGATAAATGAAATATATGTGGTTTAAAAAAATAACTCTATTTTTTATGCTTGCTGCAAATTGTATTTTTATCATGAATTATATTTTTGTTGACTTGAGATCTTATAAGGAAGAGTAAATTTAAACTATTATGATTGTATATGTATTTATATCCATTCTATTTATATTAATTATTTTTAAGTTTTTTGGCGATCACCATGTACAGTATAAAGACTTTCAAAATGCATTAATCCTTTAAACAAGCCACGCCTAATATTTTTTTTGGTTTTCTCGGAACTTTAAGAGAGAAGGAGGCTCGTCAATACACAAATTCACCATCCTATTTTACGTATATGATTCTAAGGAGTTCCCTCCCAACCTTTCAAAACACATTGAATCTTTCTTTTCCTTGAAGAATGCCTTTCCCCCCCAAATTTAGACTTGTTGAAGTTGAAGATTGGTTGCAAAAAGGAAAAATAAAAGATAGCCTTCTATATCCGTTGCTTCCAATTAGTCAAGTTATTGAAAAAGAGAAAAAAATGGACCTTGTCGTAAGTAATGAGTACAAAGAATAAATCTCCACGCGAAATATTTATAGGCTTGAATCTGATTCGTTTAAATAAAAAAATATTGTGGTCCTTAAAATAAATTTTAAAAACTTATTTTCTTGAAACTTCACTCATTCCTTTTTTAAGTATTCTAGATCTACCAAAAAAATAATATTTTTCAAAACCTTTAGATCGTCCTGTGGGAACCACTGAACATCTTACATTTACCAATACAAATTACACACTCACTTAGTTTTTAAATTGCATTTCGTGCGTCCATTATTATACGCATATCTTCTCGGATGACTCTCGTTCTAACCAAGAATGCTTATTCCCATGACACCAGCCCCGATCTATGATGATGATGATGTGTTCCTCCTCACTCGCTCTCCTCCCCCATCCCTCTTCCATATTTTGATTTGATGATAATTTTGGGGTTGACGTGACCCCAGTTAAGTGCCTCAAGACTTTTCTCCACACATTCCACAATTTTACCTAAAGGGTCAAAAAATGGCTCCATCAGCTCTCTAATTCGCCATGCCATTCAAGGGAATACCCATTCATTCCCCCTTGTGAAAAAAAGGAACCTGCACAACAGAGTTTAGGGGTGTAATTCAGGGACTTTTTATTTAGTTGTTAATGTTTATATAGGTATGAAGGAATCCCCCAATATTTCAAATTTCACTTTTTGCCGTAAATATATAATATTTATATTGAATAAAAAAGAATGCTGCAAATTTATGAAAAATTATTTGCTCTATGCATTTGTTGCACATTAATATAAAAATGCGTAAATAAAATAAGAAAGTTTTTTTTTGCATCTCTTGAAGCTGCTTGAAATACCCTACTGTGCACCTATTATATATATATATATATATATTCCATTTGTAAATATATATGATTATAAACTAATCTCCATCAATGCGTTGATAGTTTTTTTGGTTACCTATTTTATATATACAATATTAGTTAACTTTACTAATTCGGCAATAAAAAAAAATTCTACATAATGTTAAATTAATATACAAATTGATTTCATGTGCCTGTTCAACTCTCAATGTTGAGGGCGCTGGTTCGAATCCCGAATAGGGATTGCCATTTTTGCTCTTCCTCATTAATAAGATCCTAGGTTCGATAAACTAAGGCTATAATGCTTATTTATATCCAGTCGGATGCAATTCTATCGAACCATTTAGGTACAAAAAAATTGATTTAATAATTCCTTCAAATGTTTACATTGAAGAATACAAGTGATTGGTAAAGAGACAAAAGGTTGGTGATATATCTTAGTAGATTCGAACTTCTTTTAACAAGGGAAAGCTTCTATCCACATACATACAACTTCTCTCAAACTTCTCTCAAAAATCTTCAAAGAGACAACCAACTTCTTGACAAACGGATTCAAACAATGATTGATGAAGTCTTTCGAATCCCTTAAGAAACAGAATGTTTTCTCTATGAGTACCAAATGCCTGTATAATTGTGTTTACAACCTCCCCCTCCCATCATCTTTATATTTTACAAAGAAGCATTGTAAATAGCTCTTGCGTGATAATATCAGATTTATATACGTCCTTTTATATCAAACCTATCTCGTGTCCATCCTTCTATTCTTAACATATTAAAAAAGAATGTAATTTTTTAGTCTTAATGACGGTTTAATTTGACTTCCCTCCACAACAACCATTATTATTATTAGTACTCAGATAACTATGAGTTCTCCCCTCCTTACACTACCACCATAACACAACCACAGATCATCATCATAACACTGACGAAGTCATTAATGATTTTTCCTCCTTCGAGGGTCATACACAGAAAGAGAGCTGCTAAGGGAGGGAAACTATGCGGCCAGGCCAGTGTACATACATACATACATACCCATTACCCATTTCACTCTTTACTTTTTGAAAATGCCTACTCAAGGTTAAGTGAGCTCGTTGTTACCCCTTATTTTAAATACTTCTTTTTTACGTAGAACAAAAAGTAGGTGAGCAAGTAGAGCAACATCTTAATTAGGAAGTTCCTCTAATAATATTCAAAAAATCAATGGTTTTTTCTGGGGAAGAAGAGTGATTAAAATGAAGACTGATTGACTGATTTAGAGGGAAAGAACTTCTTTTATGTGTCCTCTGCTTTTGGTGGTGGACTACCTTTGAATCTCCGGCGGGTTCTTGGTTTGAAGCAGAGCTTCTGGTTGTGATTATGCATCAGTTTGTTTAATTAGAAAGGGGGGGGGGGGGGTTGTATACATTCTTTGAGTTGTGGGGTTGGATTGCGTCATCTAATTGGATTTAAGGCGTTTAACTCGTCTTATGGGAACTGATATTCGTTTTGGTGGTAAGATTGGTTGGATAACTATTCCAGGACTTTTAAGACTGAAAATATATTTATATAGCCCATGCATACAAGAACGCAAACTTTATTTCAAACGTACATCTGCAAATATGAAAATCAAATTATACAATTGAACAGAATAGTAACGCGTATTGAAAAAACAACAACTTTGTTTCAAGTCTAAAGGAAGAAGATTTGCAAAGGATGTATTTATTTGAAATTGGTACATTTTCTCATTTCTTTGCTAATATAAAAACATTTCCAAAAATTGACTTTTTCCTATCATTTCATCGCGTAAACTAAACAACTATATGGCTATTGCTTACACTAAGTGCATATGGTTAAAGGCAATAAATACTCAAATTATTATTTATTTATTATTCCACAGTTCATAAAAATATATACAAGCATAAAAAAAACCAGAATGTATATAAAAAGATGTTAATGTGTAAAAACATAATTAAACATTTTAGTTTAAAATTTTAACATCAAATATGAACGAACACTAAAATACATTTATATTAAACAACTTGACAATCTAAAACAAAACATAAATTAACGATAAAAAACAGTCTATTTAAATGGTTGAAATGGCGTAAAAGTTTTTTAATAATTTTTCCATAAGCAGGGAACACGAAGGGAAGTAGTGAATTACATCAGCAGGCCAACTCCACTTTCCATCGGTGACAGAGGGGATCTTGAGGTCCAACGCCGCATATCTTGCCGCAGCCGCTAGAATAATTGCCATTACCTCCCACGGACTGATAGGAGAGTGAGATGCTAACCTCTTAGCTATAAGAGCTTTGGCATTCAAGAGAGTGTTATTTATTGCTCTAGATTTTGCAGAAAGAGATCAGCCAAGACCGAAGAGGACGATGGCTTTGCAAAAATTGTTGTATCGGTGGTATGAAGGCCTTTGACATTCAAACTGATGAATTGTTTTAGGATGGCTACTGAATGACAATCTACAAAGGCATGCAAAGTAGTGTTATAAAATTCCCACAATCTTTGCATGGAAATATAAAACGAATGAGATCAGCAGATATCTGGAGCCGAGCCGTAAACTTGTCCCATCAGCAATCCCTATAAGAAATTTAAGAATTCTCGTTTTCCAACAAACTGGAAGTCTGACGAGGTCAACGTATTTTGACAGATGTTCAAACTTTTTTCAGAACTGGAACGAATGGGAGAAGTCATTTTAAGATACCAGGGTCTGAGTACCTGATAATCGAGAGCAGCTCTTGATAAAGGAAATAAAAACTGCCATCACGAAAAGGACCCACAGGAGTCACATCGTGTAATGATAATATGTTATTTTTTATGGCCATCTCCTCGAGGACTTCGGGACAATTCAGTTTCCTGAAGGAATATTTTTTGCCCGAATTGCACTTGATTATATCGGTAATGCAGTTTCCTTCAAACCAGGAACATTTCTCCATAAAATTCTTGGGCACAGCCCCAGACCTGTGAAAGAGAACTGGTTTGACGATTTGTTAGCTCAGACCCAAACAAAATCCAAGTGCAACATTGCTCAATGAAACCGATCTGCCCCACTCTACAAGAGGGTTTTGGAATAAATTTCGGAGAGTTTTTTATTTTATTTTTGAATTTCTCTTTAAAAAATGGAACTTATTTCCTTGTAAAACTGGTCTTTTAATGCTTACGAAATCAAAGAATCTTAGGCCCAACGGAAATAAATAAGTAACTTTAATATAATTATAACATTTCGTTCTCTTTAGACAATTTAAGCAGCTCGGGTTTCCATCTTTCAATACTTGAATTGTTTGACTAGCAGAGCTGAGCAAACCTTGACAAAATGTTGTTTAACGTTCATCAATCCATAAATTTAGTAAGTGAATATTTATTATTTAAAACAATTATAAAACACACTTCAATTACTCATCAAAATTTATAAATGTTGTTCATTTCGAAAATCGTGCACCCGACAAATAAAGAAATTAAATATGGCTGACAAATCAAAGAGCTGCTAAAGTTTGTACAAACAATTTAATCGCCTTGTTCAAGTTGTTACTGGCCATGAGTCATTCTAATATCATCAAATAAATATCATAAACAGCTACACGGAAGAGCTCAAACTGAAAAGCATCTCTTGAAAAGGGTTTGGCTGTGTCCAACGAGGTGAATTCAATATTATGAATCAAAATAATCAAACAACAGTAAATATACAGTGTATGAAGGAGTTTATAAACAAATTTTATAAAAATACTTTATATTATAGTAATGATTTGGGTCATCGAATTCGGAAGCCCCAGATTATAGTTTGTTTAGGGTCCAAAGAAATAGCCAATGGACCTTCAGATTTCAAAAACCACAAATATGATTTAGTAAGATATCAGACCAAGTTGAGCTGAGCCTCCGTGTTCTACATGTCAGGGTCTGTTAAGTGTTAACAATATAATGCCAATGAAACATAGGTTTTTATGTGCCATCATTTTGTTATATTGGGATTTCAAAATAAGTGTTGGTTTCATGATAATGGTATATATATATATATATACATGTTTAATTGTATATATCCTAATCATCCCCACCTCACCAGAACTCAATCGGTATCAGCCGGTAATAAGACTCTCTGGGAGCTAAACAGTTTATTATTAGTATAATGTTAAATTTACGAATGCAGTTTAATGTTTTTAAGAGGAATTGTTCCAGAATACGTTTTTCGCCATCAATCCTTTCGGCCATTTCCCTCATTCCAGGTATTATTACCTCCACCGAAGGAGGTATAGTTTTCACTGGCGTTTGTTGGTTTGTTAGTTTGTTGGTTTGTTAGTTTGTTGGTTTGTCAGCAGGATAACTCAAAAAGTACGGAACAGATTTGGATGAAATTTTGTGGAGTTGTGGAAGTGCCAAAAGGAAGAAGTGATTAAATTTTGGCATCTCTGAGTGCAGAATTAAGGCGCCAAATGAGCTAAATACTACTAAATATTTCAAGTTAGCCTACTCTGCCAATAGATGTCGCTGTGCTGTGAAATTGGGTGCCGGGAGCGTCTTCTTGGAATTTCCGTCTAGGGGTATCCTCCCCCGTCTCTCTACGCCTCCCCAGTCGTGAAAAATCAGCCTCGGAAGCTCATGACGGCGGAGGTTTGCACTCTCTGAGTGTATATATGCCTCTAGTATAATGTATATTAAAAAAAATATTATATATACATATATATATTCATTTTATTGCTATATATGGACATAGTTATCAATTATATACTGAAGTAAAAAATTAAAACAAAAAAAGGATAATTTTCTGATTTAGCTGTGTTTATTTTGTCCTTGACTATTTTGATTTGGAAAAAAGAAATAATTCAGTAATACGGCAATATTTTTCTTTTATAAGTATGCTCAACAACCTCTTTTCTGATTATTTGATTCACAATTTTATGAGAGGATGAACTACTCCCTTTGCTCATTAATTCTCTTCTTATTTCCTCATTGCTAAAAGTGAGCCAAGAATAGACAGCCTCATTTCATCTGGCTTCTTATGTCTAGCTTCTAAAGGAATGGCTGGGGGGGGGGGGGGGTAATATAATGAGGGAGTCGTTGTCTTTGGTCCAGAATAGGATGTAGTCAAAATATATGTATATGCAGAAGAGTTATTATATGTTTCTCACTAAAAAACGGCTATTTCAAATTCCCGTAGTATAATCATTTATTAAAGTGTGCAGCAAGGTATTTAATGAAGGAGCTCATTTTTGATCATTTAAATCAACCAGGCATTTACATCTTATGAAAGGGAAACTGAGTTGTATATAACTTAATTAAGTACTTGTTGAAAAATGTAGATGGTCTTTGAGGCAAAGGCTTTTACAGTTTATGTTAAATTTAAACAAGCAGATATAAGGAAATGTAAAAGGAATGACTCTTTGCCAGTCACTGGATAACTCATAGAATAAACTACTGAATCTATGACGTCAAAAATATATACACCAAAACAACCAACCCAGTTTTATTTATAAATTGATAGGATAATGTCTGACAAATGAAGATAGGTGAAAATAAAAACGGACAATTATAAATAGTAGTATACAATGAAAAATGGCCGTACAGACAGAAGATCAGTCCTTTTAAATAGCGCATCAATGACGTCATAACATCCATTTTAATGATAATTTGATAGTCCCATGCTTGCAAAAAAAAAAGTAAAATAGAAATAAAAAGCACCACTTTTAATATTGTACACATTGAAAGATGTCTGAACACACAGGAGAATCAGCCCATTTGAATAACATATTTATCACGCCACTACCAATAGATATAATCTATATATATATATATATATGTGTGTGTGTGTGTATATATATAGGTTAGTCGATAGTGTATTTTAAAACAATCATTATCGGCGATTATTGGTACTAATAATTATTATAACTAAATAATATCTTGATTTTACCAAAATATCACTCATAATAATGTGTCATTTTGGGGTTGTTAAACAAACTATTACATACTTTAATAAAAATACAATTTATTTTATTTATGAGAAACATCTTATCTTCTTTTCCGATGGTTTTAGTTGTATATAGGGCATTTTTATTTGAAGACGGTTGGTTTGTAGAGCTATGCGATAGTTTTTTTCGCCATTATAGAGTTTTTATTTCTATTTTAATAAATAATTAAAAACATAATTTTTTTATGAAATTGGAGGCTGGAGAGGAGGGGGGGGGGGGGGGGGGGGGTTGGGCGCTGTAGCAGAGTCCTTCTCCTTTCTGCTCCCATATGTACCTCATTTTTCGTTATATATTTAATAAAAACTTGTGAAAGAATATTTATATTATAAAAAGAGGTATAAAAAGAAATACCTCTTACGAAATACAGATCCGTTTTAGACAAGATAACCGAAGTCCTTTAATCCCTGTGGTTACAACGCTATAGGCCAATTAATCAGACATCGGCTTTTTTCTGAAAAAAAAACTATCAGTAATATATTATATCTTGTAAATCATTATCGATCGACCTTTAAAATAGACAAATAAACCATAAGAACCCATTTTAACAATAAATTGTTAGCCAAGAAAACTTGAAAAATGTAGTAGGCTTCGAATAAAAAAAAACCGATCTAAATGGTAGAATGCATATATGTACAGATGTCTCCAAAAATCAAGACCAGTCCTATTTAAATAACTCATCGTAACTCCAAGGAAACCCATTCCAACATCAAAATGATAAACAGAATTTAAGTCAAAGTTTATCTCACCAAAAAGCAAAAAAAAAGAAAATATTTTGTTTAGTTGTCGTATATTTAAAAAACCCTTTTCAAACTCTCACAAATCATTTTTTACCATCATAATCATTCTGCTCAAATGCCTCTGACACGGTTGTCAAAGAATTTGTCTCTCACTTATATATAAGCTGTAAGATATACCAGTTAAGTTTTTTTTCTTCTTTTGTTGTTATTATTGTATGGTCTTCTTTGCTAATGGTTCCAAGAAATCCTTTTGATAGACTCGGAGAAAAAATAAAAACTTTGTCTTTACTTTTGCATACAACTTTTAATTACGACTTAATGATTTAAGACAAAATGAAGCGACGAAGCTTTAAGATTTATATGGCTTCTTTCACATATGTATATATAGGTATTCGTTTGCTAAAAGAAGAAAAAAGAGGGGATAATATATTTTAATGGATGCCGGAGAGGTAGTTGCTCTTCATAAGTCATCCTCCGAAAATGGGTTAATTGCAATCTATTCTTTTTGGTAGTTATATATTATTATTATTATTGAAGCCATTAGTTTTTAATTCCTCGGCAATGGTCTTTAATCTCATTCGGGCGCAAAAGTAAAGCTAAAGAGCGGGCACGTCTGTTGTGTTTTTTTTTGCTATTGACTCACTCCACCTTGGCTATGCTTTGTTGATACTTTTGATGGACTTAAAAGGCAGCAAATTGTTATTACAAGGATTGTTGATGGCTTAGACGAAGATTGTGAGTATGTGTTTGAGGGGATCTTGAAGAAATGAGTTATTTATGGGTTATCAAAGATTTGGGGAGCTTCAATCCATCTATGTGAAAAGTCTAATGAACTCTTAATGGATCTTTGGTTTTGAGAAACAGAAATATATAAAAGAGTTTTTAGAGGGCTCTTTATAGTATGTAGGCTTTATTTTGCAAAGAGGAGGAAAAATCTATGCTTATATGTTTAAACAAAGGGAATTCCTCTATATAGAGGGAAGACTGCTCTTCGTGTTTTGAAATTGCTATCTTACTTATTACGAAACTTTTACTGTGGAAGCGAATTAAATAATGTAAATGCACAGTAAGCATGACAATGCTTTAATTGATGGGAATCCTTATAGAGGTTATATAACAATGGGAAAAAATTTCCAATATCTATCTTTATTTACATATAAAAATATTTAATCAAATTTATTAGATAGGATTCGATAAACAAACTACCACAGATAATGCTAGTGATAAAAATTGTGTTAAATCGATATCAGTATAATTTTGCAAATTTTTTAGATGGGTATACAAAAGATTGTTAATACATTTTATAGCAATCAAGATGATTTATTTTCTCTTCGGTAAGGTCTTTATTTCGCTTGTAAGTCTATTTCTAAGTATTTCTTATGATTTTTAAGCATTTTTGCTTTAGTGTTCCTAATTTAAAAGCGGAGTAATGAAACCATCAAATATCCCCCTTCCCTATAAATAAAGATGTAAGACTCTTTACTCACCTCGAGTAATGTCTTAAGAGCTCGTTGTATAAGGGAGTAGCATACTACTAATAATTATAAGTTTGAGAGGGGGGAACAAAAATTCATCTCGTTATGGCTTAGTTTTTAACCTCAAGTTAAATAATTATATAATAAGAGTACTTTGAAATAGGTAGTAGCCTTCCAGCAGAAAGGTTGGCGAAGGTAGTCATTACTATTCAAATAGATTTTTTTTGTTCATCATCTATTTAACCGAGTTAGGCATTGCCCATTTTTTCATAATGGTTAAAAAGGTGACCATTATACTTATATTTTATATTTTGAGGTGAAGAAGTGGGTATATATGTATGTAGTAGTTCCTAGGATCCAGGAGGCTTAAAAGGAATGAGTCATCATAGCTAACCCCCCCCTTCTCTCACATTGCTCTGATTATACAATTTTTTTAATTACTTACTCACCAAGGTGAGATAGAAAGATTTCAAAAGTAAACCATTTTGAGGGGGAGCCTCATAAAGAATCACTCTACTACTATTTCAAGTACTTTTGAGCAAAGGGGTGTGGGTTTGGTGCATAAGTCTCCCCACCCTATTTGAAGAAAGGCAAACATACCCTCATAATTTGGACATTTAGTAAGTTTTTTTTTTCATAGAAAATATATATATATATATATACAGGGTTTTGCAAGTAAATCCGCACAAAGTTCAATATCCTTCAGATCCAACATGGGAACAAAGTGATACCTATTTTGAATAAGAAAGTTGTTTATTAGACATAATACAATATTACTATTCAATATGGCCGCCTCAGCCTAAAGGATGTCCTCCAAACGACGCCTGGACCTCCCAAAGGCTGTAGAGACCTCCGCAGGATCCAGCTTGTTCATCTCTGACTTGAGAGGCCTTCAAGGACGCCAAATTGCTGTGGTGTGTGGCTACACCTCCCTCTCCAACTTCCCCTACAAGTAGTAGTCGCATGGTTTCAGGTCGGGGCTGTTGGGGGGCCAGGTGTTGAAGTCCAGAAGTTGGGCACATTCTTCTTCAGCCAGGACTGCACAAGTTTGGCCTTGTGGGCGGGCGCCGAGTCCTGCTGGAATGTGTACGGGGTTATGGAGGCTACAGAGTCCATCCAGGGGACGACAACAGGTGGACCCCGCGCTTCCTGACGAGGATGGACATGGGCGTCCCCGGATGGCCTTGATAGACCTCTTGAGACCAGTCACGAATGTGTGCGTGCAGATCTGGTCAATCCTGGGCTTGTGCTCCTTCTTCTTGGAATCCCTGACTCCTCCCACTTCTTGGTGATGTCGTAGACCGTCCTCCTGGGGTACTTGAGCAACTTGATGATGGCTGCAGGACGGTGCCCTGCGACAGCAACTCGATGACTGTGTCCCTCCGGGTTTGTTCCATCTCGTATCAGTGTATTTGTTTTTTGTTTTCGGGTGCAATTCGACAGTACATTCACGAAACCTCCAACATGTGCAATATCTAAGCTCTACTTGCACTCCTTATGGATCTGGACGAAGTTGAACTTTGTGCGGATTTACCTGCAAGACCCTGTATATATATAATTTGAGGAAATGTATTCCATGGTATTTTTAAGGTTATTATTTCTTTAAATATGTCCAATACTAAAGAGAATAATGAAAATTAAAAAAGACGGTCTAAATACTTGGTGAACAAATATTTGAGTGGATACACCTAAATATGGTTCAAACAGTATTTATCATGTATATTAAGTTATATATACACACAAACTCACGTCGAAGCTTAGGCACCTCGTTGAGGGAGGGAAGGCCTGCTCTCTCAAGGAGATCCCCGATGTGGATATTGATCCCGTCTTTTACACCAACAATGCTCCTGGCGGCGTTATTAATGGCGACTTGCACAGCCCTGTGCGCGGCATTTGGCCCCTTGCACTCACTATCGAATCTAGGAATTGTCACAGCCGCGGCAGCATAAGATATCTTGCCAATCATCGATCCCTTGGCCAGCGCCGTAGGTATTTTCCTCTTGGTAAGTGCATCGGCCAACCTTGAAATGAGTGCCACCCGTTTTGCTGCTGCCTTTGCGACGTTGATGTTGTGGGGTGTGATGTGAAGCCGGTGTCAAATTTTAACCCAAGAAACTCAATTTCGTCAGACGGGTGCACCTCAACGCCCCCAACGTTGACGGTGAAGACCGCAACATCCTTTTTTTTGGCGTTGTCCCCGATCATGAGCTGAGTCTTGGTGGCGTTGGTGTACATTCAAATACTAGTCGATTATCTATTTTTACCGGGCTGAAAAAAAAGAAGTATGCCACTATTTTCCTTGCATATAATAACATTATTTCATAGGGCATTTTTTCGGATATATATTTCAAATAAGTGGGGATATAATTTAAACAAAGTCTTTTTTTTACTTATGAAATTTCAATGAGAGCTCATACAACTATGCTAAACTCTTTACGTCACTGGAGGTCATATAGATATAATAGTGTCTGTTTAACTCTGAAGGAGATCTTCTATCAACACAAATGGGTCACGTTATTGTAGGTACAAACTGTTTAAATATGAAGTGTGCCCAAAAACTTGTCAATAAGTTTAAAAAGAAGAACACCCCTTTATCATGTGACTTAACTTAGGATCAGAGAATAATTATTTATATTAAAGCCTTTGAATTCATGTGTCATCAGTTCCTATTACGCTTGGCACTTTTTTTAAATGCCCCTCAACGGGTCTCAAGATAAATTCTTCACATTATTGGGTACAAAAAGTACGATGATCATATAGAACTATAAGGAATATTATTCGTCAAAGCACTGCAATACCTGTGAATTGCTATGTTTATGCCTGAGGCAAACCCATTTATAAGTACATTCAGCAACCAATAGGACACGTGATAAAATAATTTCATAACTACATACTTTTTACTCATGCATGTTGTAAGGAACTCTTATTTATATAATTATTATTTATATAAAAACCTCATCAAACGAGTATAATTTCTTTAAAATCTTATTTATGTCTAAATCCATCCTTGTGAACCAATAAAAGAACACCTTCTTCCTTTTAACAAAATAAAGTCTGATTTATCTAAGGCTTAAATTTATAAATTGCAAGCTCGTAAACTTTAAGAGGCTTGGAAAAGGCTCACCCTACCAATAAATATATATATATATACAAATTTTAATACCCTTAACAATATTGGAGGAGGATTTGGGTAGAAAAAAATAAATACTTTATAGGTCATAACTTTTATTGGCCATATTTAATATATACACTTTGATTAGGTCAGAGACAGCAAATAATATCCATAGGTTATTTTAAAGCTTCGTCCCTGGTGAAGAATAATACATTAAACAAATTGCTTTTGTTTTCTTTTTCTTGACAATCAGGGGTCCAATTAATGTTGCATAAAATAAGAAAAGCTCGTTGAATATCCATGTTCCAACATGACTTTAAGAGTTTAAATTTATGGCTAAATACACGACGCAAGGCTGTAGGTGTAACAGAGAGAGAGAGGGAGCATTAACGAAAACAAAAAATTTACAAAGCAATTAACAGGAAAAGTAATTGGAGCTCTTAAAAATCCATTTTCACGAAGGAGGCATTCCTTGTTCCTGCAATTAAATAAACTCATAGATTAGGTCGTATAATGAGTATTTATTTACCTAGATAAGCAAAAGAATGGTTTATATGCCTGAATGAATAAGAGAATGGTCTTAAATAACACATAAAACTCACAATATATGATGCAATTAAATTTCATAATAACGTATTGGATGCTCCAACCGTTTTTCCTGACTATCTATTAATATGTATTGCATTTTAATTTTACACTTAAAACAATATTTGTTGTTGGTCATTGACGTAATAAATAAATAAATTATCTAATGACGTTGTGTAGAGACATCTACAAAAGATACAGCATTTGATGACGTCGATTTGTCGAGCATATTACCCATCACATTTGTGAAAAGATAACTTTATCACTCTTTAAACAATACAATACATTTGCATATAGCTTTTAAATTTAACAATTTTTCAGAAAATACAACAAACATCATGGCTACTCATACTATTGTGAGTCCGAATTCAAATTTTGTAATCCACAGGAGATAAAAACGAAACCATAATAAATTTAATTAAACCATGTTCGCAAGGCGTGAACACATTGTTCACACCATAATACATTTTCCCCTTTACATTTCAAACAATCAAACAAATAATACAGCAATTGCAGGTGCCCATACGGGCATTGCAGTTTCAGTGCCCAGAAGAAGACGCTGGAGGAATTTCTTTTAAATAGTTAATAATATTTGTCCAAATTTAATTTGCTTAAAAATAAAATTAGTAGTTCCTAGACAGTTCACGACCGGCTGTTACCGGATTACGTCCCGGTGTGGGGGGGCTGATCTAGGAGCTAAACAAACGACAAACAAATAATGAAATTCAACTAAAATGTTTATTCATGATACTATATGATACCCTTTTACTATTTTATAAATTATGTTATGTATGATTCTTAAATAAATGACCCATTATTAAAAATCCTTTTTTAGTACTAGAATGTTTGTATATGATATTGACTTTTATATTTTGCAATCTAATTTTAAACTAGAATTAATTTAATTATGAGTCTAAGGGCAATGCAACACCCTTGAGGAAGACCTCACGACCGGTCCAGAAGCAAAAAGGGGACTCCAGGGTTGAAGCCTCCGTTGGGGAGGCAGGGGCAAGCATGAACAGGAAGCACCTTGTCAACGGCTGCACTAGGTTCCGATCCAGGCTAGAGGCGGTCATCGAGGCTGACGGGGTATGGTTTGAAGAAAAGAATGGATCCCCTTGAACAACTTTTGTGAAAAAGAATTGTTGCCAACTCGTTTTGTTAATAAATATAACATTATAATATGACTACTTTTTCCCCTTATTGTAGCTCCGCACCCTGATATATATAGTATGTATATATATGACATCAATTTGTGAAAATGGCTTCGCAAATAGTAGAATCAATAACGCTTTGGTTAAAAAAAACAAAATTAAAAACCATTCCACCCAAAATAACTTATTAGTTTACAATTAATTTATTGGCGTGGTTGTACCATATATTAAATATTGATCAATATAAATAATTATGTGTCTCAGTACACAAGAGTTAAATTATTGATCATATATGAAAATATTTTTCAGGTGATCAGGTTATTCTAAGCTATCTCTTTTGATGTTTAAGCTTTGCCTTGTTAGATCATTAAAAAAATAAAGTTAAGCAGGTCGGCAAAAATTTAAAAAAGTCTTATGAATATTTTTTTAGTATTATATTTTCTTATTCTTGGACTTGAATACGCATTAGATTTGAAGTTGCAATTATCTTTGTATATATATTTACTTGGACTTTGTATCATGTTAGAAGATAAACCGGTTTTATTGATACCGTTTTTAAACCGAAAGGATTGTAACAATAAAAGATGTATTATTTCTTGTTGAAGTTGATGTCTAAACTTTTCTTCCATTTATAATTTTTTAATAACTGTATTTCATTTATTACTAAGTAATAGTTAAATTTAACACACTTTTGGATATTATCAACTTCAATAGATGCTCCTATATTATACTTGAATGTATGCGTCATTACGTTGTCAAATAATATTATTTAACATTTATAAAGTTCCAGGGTTTATCCTTATAGAATGTATTCTCTTATATGGGTTTGCATATTTTTATCTAACTATAAATATATATCTTTTCAATTCATTTAAAATATGGTCAAATATATTGTAATAAAGCTATGGATAAAACTGTATATAATTTTTGTTGTAGTTTTTACAGTAACCTTTATGTTGAATTTTTTGTTTGTTTATTAAAGCATTTTTACATTAAAAAAACATTGTTTACTAGTATGAAAATCATTTTTACTTGTGTGTAATGTGAGGTTTCAATTTCGACTTAAATAGATTTTTATTCTTTAGATTAGATACATTCTAAATAAAATTCGGTAATGCTCTACACTTTAGGAGTAAATATTATCCAACACATCTATTATGAATAGATTCGTTTCCTATATTGTTATCTTCCTCTTAAAAACATATAATATAATTCAATGAACTTTCAAAAGTACATTGATTGAACTATGCTATAGTTTCAATCAGCATTGGTTTACACATTATATCTCTGTTAACCAAGTTTCTTTAGTTTTATTGTTATATATAATGTCGGCATTTCACAAATATACCAGAAATCATCTAACATCCGTTTGGAATTGCTAAATTTTACGGCCAGAACTCGGCTAGTACAATCCTTGTCACTAACACGGGGTAAGAGATACTTTAGCTGAACTTTATTTTTATCATGTTAACATTAGCGCAATGAGAAAATTAATGGAATGCTATCTTCATTCCTTTATTTAGAGACATGTAATAAAAAGTCTATCTATTGATAAAAATATAAATATCGCTAAATATACAGGGAGTTCAATTTCATAAATAACTGTATATAAAAAAATATAAAACATACAATGCTTGAGATATATCCTATACAATCGTGTGTCGTTAATTATATATATATATACACATATATTATATATATTATATATTATATATATATATATATATATATATATATATATATATATATATATATATATATATATACAGAGTGGCTAGGCAAAAATGTCCGGTTGATAAGTTTGTTTCTTGTGCGCAGAGCGTACGTAAAAATTCAAAACAAGTAAATCAGCTACGCTTTTGAAACAAATAGCTAAATTTATAACTATAAAAATATCTCACAGACCAGAAATGAGTGTTCAGCAAGCGAAAAGACAACGGATTCACGATTTGCTTGACGCACAAATAAATCAAGTCGATATTGCCCGGATCGTTGGCGTTGATATCCGTACTGTCCGTCGTATCCAGCAAGCCAAAAATGATGGTAAAGGCTTCAACAGAGCTCCTGGATCTGGTGGCCATAACAAAAAGCGGACAGACGACTTTCTCAATGAAGTTAAGGCCAAAGTTGAATCGGACCCCACCATCAGCCTAAACCGTCTCTCAAAAGAGTTCAACGTGTCCAGGCGCACAATCCAGCTGGCTGCCAAGGAAGATTTGGGCTTGCAATCATTCGTTCGGACCCACAGACAGCTATTGACAGCAGCAGCGATGGAGAAGAGGCTCGATAGGTGCAAGATCATCCTAAATTGGTTGAAAAAGAAGCCGTGTCTCATCAAAATATTTTCAGACGAAAAGATCTTCACGGTGGACCAAGTTTACAATCGCAGAAATGATCGATGGCTTGCTAAGCAACGTGAGGATGTCCAAGGAGTCTTCAGGACCAAGAATCCCCAGCAAGTGATGGTCCTTGGTGTATTCAGGTCCGACGGAAAGAAGATGCCTCCATTCTTCTTTCGGCCGGACGAGAAGATCGACACCGAGGCCTACTACAAAGTCCTGAGGTATACTGTTCTGCCATGGTTTAAAAAACTACCCCACCGGAAACTATGTGTGGCAGCAGGATGGTGCGCCATCTTTTATGGCGGCTAAGAACCAAAAGTTCTGCAAGGACAATATGGCCCATTTCTGGCCGAAGAACTTCTGGCCACCGTCATCCCCGGATCTAAATCCGCTGGATTTTTTCTGGTGGGGCGCAATTGAGAGCAAGACAACCGGACCCCTCACCTCAATCTTGACTCTCTGAAGGCCACCATCATCAAGGAGTGGGACAACTACCCTGAGAAGCACATTATAAATGCCTGCAAACGCTTCCGGCCCCGCCTCGAAGCCGTCGTGAAGGCCAATGGAGGCCATATTGAATAATTTAGATCCTTTTATATACTACTTAAAGCCAAATAAATTTCAGTTTCATAGAAGCAACCAATTAAAAGTTAATTAAGTTCAAAAATCAAAATATCAAACCGGACATTTTTGCCTAGCCACTCTGTATATATATATATAATATAGTT
>CP045895.1:3996930-4036851 GCA_013387185.1 Caligus rogercresseyi | reverse complement strand
GTGAAAACAATACCTCCTTCGGCGGAGGTAATTAATAGATATATTGCCTTATATTTTATAGGGAAATCTCTTGTTTATATCTATAGTGTACACATATAGGTATGTATATAATATGTATGTAGTAGTAGATTTTGTTCACTAGTCTACTACTCCCAAGACTTGTTTTAGAAATGCACTTACTCAAAATTCCAAAGGGGTTTTTATGCCCTCATAAAAATGAAGATCAGCATGTCTGGTGGACATAATTGTAGACAGGATTTTTATATGCTTCAGCCATGGCATTAAAGAAGTCCTTCTTCATTACAACCCGACGTGATGTAATATTTTTATGAGTAGAAGAGAGAGAGAGTCATTGAGTGTTCCCCCTTCTTTTAGAAATGAAAAAACCCTGCAAAAGAGCCCTAAAATCAGCACACTTAAAAAATAGGAACCCATTAAGCCGAGAATATATGGCCTTTTCCTCAATTGATAAGCATCAAGTTGCAACATGAGTAGACAAAATGCCATGACACTATTTCTCACACAGAAGATTCTCAAAGGAGTTATTTTACATAAAAGTATCTTTTTGTCTATGGAAAGCGTGTTGTTCCTTATGGCTTTTTTAAAGGAAATATATTTTTTGGTACTGTCTTTATATATATATTCTTCAGGTGCACATTTGAATAAAAAGGTATTAGCGGAAGGCTTATTTTATCGAATTTCACAAATTTAAGGCACAGAGGTATTATAGTACGTGTAATATCACGCGGGTTTTCACAAACATCCTTTAACGAGGATGACGTCATCCGATCCGCGCAGCTGATTTTTTAGCAAACAGCCAACTATTAGAGATCATTTCAGTTGAATTTTATCATCGTCATGGCCGCATATGGAAATCTACAGCCTGTTCTCTGGAACGAACAAGAACGCAGGTGTGCCGTTATCCAGATTCTTTGTATAAAGGGCAACACCATCAGCAACACCCAGTCTCTGAGCTGCTCGGGATCGACAGAAGAAGGTTGTTGAGCTCAAGCAGCAGCTGAAGGATACCAGGGACCCTCGTGCTGTCGTCGACAGGGCCTTCAATCCTCCAGTAGCGCCCGCAAGGCCAGGACCCCCGACTTCATCAGGAGGGTGTCAAACATCTTCGAGCACGACCCCAGCAGGTCCATCAGGGATGTTGCCAAGGAGCTGGACGTTTCTCACGTAACTTTGTTGGCCTGTGTGAATGAGGATTTGCGTTGTCACAGCTACAAACTCAAGGTTGGATCTGTTGACGCAGAAGAACAAGAACATGCGGCCCCCTAGCTCCCCCGATTTGAATCCTATGGACTATTTTTATGGGGCTACCTTGAGCGACACACCAACCGACTGGCTCACAACACCAATGCCGCCATGATCAACTCCATAATGAAGCAGGCCCCTTAAGTTAGACAGGGCCCTGGTGTCCAAGGCCTGCTCCTCCTTCGGCGCCAGGATCCAGCACGTCATCGACGCAGAAGGCGGATGGATTGAATAACAGAATTTATACATCTGTACGAGCATTTTAATGTCTAAATAAATAAATTGAACAGAAATTAACGATTTATGTGTATTTTAAGTTGAGAGAAGAAAAACGCCGGATTTGATCTTACACCCTGTATATATATATATATAAATTGGACCTCAAATAAAGTTAAAAGCAAATGATAATTGTTGTCAATAAAAACTATAAATAAGAAGACATGTTTGTTTGGATATAAACTAAAAATAATGAAATTATAAGACGATAAATCTATAAATAATCAAATTAAATATTGAACCATCTAAATAACACCAATTAGGAACTTTATCCTTTTAGAATGATAAGTCCTATACGAATATGAATGATTTTTTTAAATAAAAGGCATATGAACACAATTACTATTCTTAATTTTATTTATTAAATATCACATTTTCATTGTAGGATTCTGGACTCCATAGATGCTTGCATATTATATAGACTCTTAGAGAAATTTACTGTTTATCCCAGATGAGGGGATTCACATACGACAAGAGTCCCCATTATATGTATATGTATATATGTGAGCATATACAGTGGATTCATGAACGAATGAGCATTCTGAATGTGTGTGAGCGTTTTTCTTTCTTTCTTCTCAAGGTGACGGCGATATTTTTTTTCTTTCTTTCTTCCATAAAAATGGATGATGCTCAGTCATAGAGGCATGAGCATGGTTAAAAAAAGGAAATATTACCCCGTTTCATATATATTATGTAGTCCTCCAATGTTTTTTATAATTGGGACTGCGTCAGAGGAGTTTTTATTTTGTATTTGCCAAAGTTACAAAATTGACAAATTTAAAAAATATATTTTTTAAAAAATAAAAATTAAATGTTCCATTATTTATTTAAAGATTTTTACACTTTATAATATATATATATATATATATATTTTTAAACTCAAATAACCTCAAGGGCATGATGAAAATTTCGAGTTAACATCTAAAGTGAAGCGTTTAAACAAATATTTTTTCCAACAAAATGTTACTTGCAGTTGCTGGACGGATCAACTCTCAAATCTTATAAATAACTGCGTAACAATTATATATAAATAGTGAAATCTAAAAGCTCTGCAGCTCTGCACCTGAGCATTGTGACATATTAAAATAGTTTATAGTTTATTTTAGGGAACCTTATTCTGTAAACGTCATGCAGTTCCTTTGATTCGTGCATTCGACTCTATTTTCCACACTAATAATTGCCCTTATAAATTTGGAATATTGTCACCTTTTTTTCTACATACAAAGCAATCAAATCATCCATACCAAGGCCGAAAATTAATTAGAATAACATTGATTATAAAATATCACTTTGTTCAATGAAATGGTAGTTTTATATGTTCTATAATTTATAACATATATTAATCTAGACTCTGCTGTTTCACAAACGAATTTAAAATATGCTTGGAAATATAAGTATTGAATAATCTTTGTTTTAGTTCGTGCAATATATATATATATATCAGGAAATGACCGGGTACCCAGCCCGGTTCCTCGCTTTCGCTTCGTTTGAACGTCCCGGCCCGGTGTCTTAAAACCACCGGGCAGAGATTTTTATATTTAAAAAAAAATTAAAATTATTTTCTAAAAATATTTTTTTAATTTAAAAAAATTAGTAAGAAAAAATATTCTAAAAAAGTCGTCACTTTCAGAATGACGAAGGAACGAGTTTATTAAATATATTATATTAAGTATTATATATATAAATATATATATTAATATAATTTAAGTTTTTGCAATGAACTAAACGTCCGACTATTTAATACTTTGAGCCTAATTTTGAATAATATCATGGATACTAATCGTAGGGGATCATTCAATTCTACTCTCTGGACATCCAATTAGATTCTATACCTCAATCTATGTACATGAATACATTATGATCTCATCATAACAAAGTCATAATTTAATTAATTATCAACACCAAAAATATATATGTATACATATATATGATTATGTATGAAGATACCCACGCGGGAATGTTCCATATTTACTCCTGAAGCCAATACACAAGCTGATTAAGGGCCAGTGATAAGGTCATATTTAAATATACCTACATATATGTAATTGAGCTCAGATATTCATAGCACGGGAGTATGGATTGAGCAAGGCTTATATATTACGAGGCTCAATGAACAGCTTGTATTTTATGTAACTTTTGTTTTATTCTTCCGATGTGCATTATGTCATGCTGACGTAATGGCTTTAGGAGATCAGAGTGGATTTAATGTGTATATTTTACATATCTCTCTTCCTCTCCCATCTACATACACTCAATACTCTACTAATTCAATTTATCCATGAGATCAAGCCTATCAAACTATCAATAATCGGGTAATATATATTTATACAATGTATATTATACATCAGTAACAATGTGACACCCTGTAACTTTTGCTAAATCATTTGAGGCATCCGGTTCCAAAGGCCACGAGTATAGGGTTTCTTTATGGCCCAAACAAACTACAATGAACCATCAGGAGTTGTCAACGTCTGAAATCACTATGGTTTCAAAATAAGCGTAATTCTCTACACGTGTTCATCATGTCAATCATATGGCAATTTGGGTTAAGCATTTGCATCTAGTAAGCGTCGAGCTCGGGATGTACCACAATATCTATCATCATATTTGGGGTTTTAATAAAAGTACCTTGGTCAATGGGTTTCCACATATCATAACTAGAGGCAATACACTCAGAGAGTTCAAACCCCGCTCACGGTCATGAGCCTTCCGAGGCGGATTTATTTTCACGACGGGTAGGCGTAGAGGAGTAGAGGGACGGGGGAGGGCCCCGACGGAAATTCCGAGAGGAAGACCGCTCCCTGCACCCATTTCCCAGCACAGCGACATCTATTGGCAGAGTAGGCTATCTTGAAAAATTTAGTAGTTTTAGCTCATTTGCATCTTAATTCTGCACTCAGAGATGCCAATTTATCATTCTTCCACACTTGTTCAGTACAGTTCCTGGAAATCGACAATACCTCCTTCGGATAATTATATACTACACTTGGCACTCAAATCGACTGGATTATATTTCGCGGTATACATAAAACTATACCAGGTTATGTGCATCAAATAGGCAAAACCTGGCATAAGACATTAGGCTACCAGATCTATCCCGATATTACAAAAATAAAAAAATCTAAACGCCTTCTAATCTGAAGCAATATAACTTTGTTTAAGTGGTGCAAAAAAAGTTAAACTATTTGAACATCGCCGGAATATTTATATGTACTACCAGAATATCGTATTAACACTATTATTCTTTTTAGGTCCATGATCTCAGAGATATGCTATCCCATAGCGTATGTTATAAGGCGTAAAATAAAGGTAGTCGAATGGAATACAATATACCTAAGGAAGCATTTATTTTTCCCCGTGATTTTTTGTAGTGTTACTAACAATTGCACTTTTGAAGTAATATTTTTAAGCAACTCAATAGTGGACTTGTGATATATCCCTTATACCTATCCCGGTATTACAAAAAGAAAAAAATCTAAACGCCTTCTAAGTTAATCCGATTGGCATTATTTATTATATAAGCCTTTAGCTTACTTACTATTTACACACACACATATACATATATATATATATATATATATATATATATATATATATATATATGTGTATATACATATATATTGAAAAATCTTTATTTCAGAAATGAGTTAAACTGACATAGGAGGAATGTTGTTGTTTTGTAAAAGGATCAAGACACACCATCATCTAAGATATAAGATAGGTCTATAAATCACCAACCGGTCAATATGTGGATACTCTTTGGTTAAAAGAACAGTACTATAATTAGTTGCATATATTTAATAAAAACATATTCACTCATTTCATAATGCATATCTTCCTCATAAGAATTAAATATTATTTTTCATTTCTTAATCAAACTGTCATCAAGATGACTGCAATAAGGTCTAATGTCATTAACCTTTCTTCTATCTTTTTATTTATTGTATTGTGATAACTGTGAAAGACAATGATGAAAGAAATGAATATTCATTTATTTGGTTTTTTCTGTTTTTGGGTAGGATACCCTAGAATTCTTCAAAATAGTAAATATCCGCATAAATATTGAAAATGAGCAACAGGTGTCTTTTCTTATTATTTTACGGGAGCGCTCTTCTTTTTTCCCTCAATTGATTTCCGTAAAACTGCAGGATGGTTACACACACACACACTTACTCAGTTAAAAACGGATAAGAGCGCGCTTTGTATTCAAATGTTCGAGTCCCCCCTCTTGTTTGAAGGGCGGGATCGTCGTTAAGCGATTATGCGCCGTTTTCTCTCAGAAGAAGACGAAGGTAACAACACTGCTCTGCTACCTATGAGCCTACCTACCTACCTACCTTGGTAATCCACATACGCATTTTATTCTTCTTCTTATTGATGGACTCAGTCTTTAAAATCCAAGTTCAGTCATTCCCGGAGCTCTGAGGTTCTCGTGTCTGTGCTTTTTTAGAAGAACTTCTCCAAAACACAAACAAATAACCTTCCAATGACTGTTCTCCTCTCCGAAGACATCATCAGCATGAGTGCCAAGCCCATTCCATCCTCCATCTCAAACAGCAACAGCAGCAATCCCTTCCTCCCGCCTCTTCCCTCCGTATCCCCATCCTCTTCTCCAGCAGCCATGGAACACTACCCTTTGGGACCTATCGCGGCTCACAACTAAGAACCCTCTATGGCCTTGACTACCCTCCCTTGCTCCCACCCGCAACACTCTCCGTACTATCCCAGCATCATCGACAGCTCCTAGAACTCCAGGCGCGATACTCCGCAGCTGCTCGACTTGTTGTAGGCTCTCCATCCTTTCTTCTACCCTCCGAGATCGGAAACTCATCACCAGCTCCCATTTCTCCACCTTCTATTTCTCCTGGAGTCTTGGATAATCCCCTCCCCCATCAGCGGGCATCCCTGCACCTCCCAACAATAGACCCAGTGGAATGATTGGGGGCTCAAAACCCAAAGTTGCCACTCCCGAGGTTGTTGCTAAAATTGAGTCTTATAAGCGGGAGAATCCTACTATTTTCGCGTGGGAAATCAGGGAGAAGCTCATTTCTGATGGTAGGTTCTGGTGTCTTTTGTTAATGCTGTGAATGTGTGATTTAATGTTTGTATTCTTAATATAATTAGGCGTTTGCACAAACAATACGGCTCCAAGTGTATCCAGTATCAATCGCATCCTTCGCAATCGCGCTGCAGAGCGGGCAGCTGCTGAGTTTGCCCGTGCAGCTGGTTTTCCTTCTATGTACTCCCCTTACCCGGGATCCCATCCTCTCTCTCAGCCCCACACCCCTCCGTAACGTCTTCTTCTTCCTTTGTTCATTCACCGCTACTTTCTGGTCTCCATCCTGAGACACGCAGCCTCCTTTCTTCAGGAGCCATGTTTTCTGCCGGAGGAGTCGAAGACAGCATTCGAGAGGGTCACTCCCCCAGCTTTGACCGACGATCTGATGCAAGCTCAGACGACGAGCGACCTCAGTTCCGACGTAGTCGGACCTCCTTTAACCAAGATCAACTCGAGTACCTCGAAAAACAATTTGAAAAAAGCCACTACCCTGATCTCAAAACAAGAGAAGAACTCTCTGAACACACTAAACTCTCTGAAGCTCGCATACAGGTATGTAACAAATAAACATTATTTTTTGTTAAAGAATCACTTACTTAAATATCAATTATTATTTGATAGGTTTGGTTCTCTAACCGACGCGCTAAGTGGAGACGCCATCATCGCATGAGTTATTCCGACCCTATGACTTGAACGGCAGCGGGTCCGCAAACTCTTCTATGGCACACTCCTCTGTTAACAACATTTCTACGTCCTCCTCGCCGCACCCTCCTAGTCCCTGAGGGATTCGCCAAAAAAACTAACTCCTAAATATCTCAGAACTATTTTTTTCCTTCTTGTTGTACCATTCCATAATATCCATAATTTTAATCACGATAATATAAAAAATGTTATAAATATAAATGTGCGCCTATCATTTTCTTATTAAATACTTGAATGGCATTAAACAAAAAGTGGTAAAGCAAAACTGATCATAGTTTAAAATGAAAGTAACGAAACATAGAAAAATGGTAAACATATTAATCACTTAAATATTCAATGGGTCCTTTTCACACTAACTGATTGCATATAGAATATAAGTATATATCTTAATCAATAGTGAAATTACATGAAATCTATACTTTAGGTCTGCCTCCAAAATCGTTGAAAATCATGAAAAATTAAATGCTTAATAATTTATTTTTCATTATCTGTGGTGCGCAAAGATATGCTCCCAAGACATATGTTCACAAGACGGAAAGCTCATACGACTAATACTCACTCCCTTAATAAAAATGGTAAAATGCTCACAATATTATATGTTTTATATCTATTACAAATAGGGAACAGAGAAGATCACATTTAATTCAGTAGTTGATACATATAACGTTTATGTCAGTATGCTCTATTGCCTATGTTCACATAGTGCCTTAGAGTAGGAGAGTCTGGACGAAAGACTGATGAATCATAACATAAGCTGACAAAAACCCATAACAAACAAATTTCATATCATAAGTTAAGGGGTGTTTGGATTTAATAGCAAATTTAATGTTATTTGTATAAATCAAAGGGATATATTTTAATATAAAAGATGGCAATTGAGTTGAATTTGCTATGAATTGCATTATTTTTATGATTTTGCCACTAATTTCAGCAGAAATAGGATTTATATGTTGAATAACTATATTATTGCATTTCTAATTTTATTCGTAATGTGGGCAGCCCTTCATCAATCACGAAACCTTTTTCCTATTATACTTTATATCTCTAGGATCAGTCATCAAAATAGGTTTTTCTTAAAACTTTACGCAGAATAAGAGCAACAAATGATCTTTCCGGAGTAAAAAACAAACATTGGAAGCATTTCACATAATGCCACCTGAGAAAAACTTATGTCGAAAGGCAATCCTATCGTACATCGCACAATTCAAGAGTAGAATGAGGCTACTGCCAATATTTCATTCTACTCTTGAAACTGATTGGACTCCGGAACGATATTTGTTGCTCTTATTCTGGTAAAGTATTACGAGAAACCTATTTTGATGACTGATCCTAGAGATATAAAAACAAAAAGGTTTCGTGATTGATGAAGGGCTGCACACATTACGAATAAATTAGAAATGCAATAATAGAGTTATTCGTGACAATATTTGACAATATGCATACAAATTTAAATAGTTATTCAACATATAAATCCTATTTCTGCTGAAATTAGTGGCAAAATCATAAAAATAATGCAATTCATAGCAAATACAACTCAATTGCCATCTTTTTACATTAAAATATATCCCCTTTGATTTATACTAATAACATTAAATTTGCTATTAAATCCAAACACCCCTTAATTTATGATATGAAATTTGTTTGTTATGGGTTTTGTCAGCTTATGTTATGATTCATCAGTCTTTCGTCCAGACTCTACTACTCTAAGTACTGTGTTCACATTGTTAACCTTACTTTGAATGGCATAAGAGTATAGAGGTGTCGGGCCTCCCCTTGTAACCAGATGATCTCTTCTGAGTGCACTCGGGATTCAGTTGTTCTAGTGTTTCTTCTTGAAAATATGTTGCCATTTATACAAACCTTTTCGCCACATCTCTATCTCTTAATGATCACATTATTGAATATCTGAGTAAGTATGTGTTACTTGTGAGCAACTATCGTTTTCTTTAAGGTTGATAGCATGTGTTTTGAGACCATATGTTTTGTGAGCATTTATATATATATTAGATAAATAGATATATCCTCAGTGAAGCCCAGTGAATTTAATGAATCGATTTGTTTGACCATTTTTTCCAATATATTTGTTCCGGACACCGTATGAATACGTTTTGTTCGTTTTTCCTGGTTTAACTCCCACATTTGACCCACCTCATCCTTACTTAACATGAAGGAACTATCATCTTTATTATAAAAGATGTTTTAAATGTGTCATAAACATCGGATCAGCATTAAAATTGAATCCTCAAGGATAAATTTATATGGTATCTTCAATCTCTTCCTATTTCTTGTCTTGTAGGCGGATAATCTAAGGTAATAATAATAAGTTGTAAGTTTTTACAGATACTTAAAATTTCGAATTCATTATGAGTTCATTAGCTTTCTCTTGACATGGCCATTCAAGTTGGACTTAATTATTCAGTATCAAATTAAAAACATTAATTGAAATGGAAATTCCTCCAGTTCATAACTCCATTAAATTTTTTTTAAAAGTAAGATTTTCAGACCTTGTCTCTACAACACAAAGTATCAAGTATATATTCTCATAAGACCGCTACCATTGTCGTCGTTAATTTGCAGATGACTTATGAAATAGAATGAGAATGGGGAAACATCTCAAATACCAATTCTCAGTTTACTTTTGTAGTTATTCCATATATTAAAGCTTCATGCCTTTCCATATTAAAGCTTCATGCCTAAAAAAGACATGCCCCTCAACCTTTATGATAGTTCTACAAAAAATATATCTGCTTTTCAGATGGTTTTAAAGCATCTATGTTAAAGGAAGGCCGGTGTAATTGATCGACGACTTCTTGAGAAAGGTAGAGCGATTGGGCTTTTAAAAAAGTTATAAGGCAAAGCTTGGATTTTCATCGTGCACAGCAGGAGAGCAAAAATCCTCACAGATTTTCTCTCTGATTAATTATTAATATTACATTTCTTGAATAGAGTCATTTATTCATGAGAAAAAAGTTCTATGAAGGCGCCAAGGAGAAGAAAGAAGAAGAAGAAAGAAGGAAAAACAACAACAGCATGGCCGGTTATGGAAATGAAGAAAATAAGCCGAAAAATCGATGATTTTTAATTAAAGAGGTAACTCATTAGAAGCCTTATTGGAACCAAATCCTCCTCTTTCTCTCTCTCTCTCTATGCTAGTCATTTTAGGAGGCTATTTTAAGAATATTCTTAATGAGCAATGAAAGAGTCTATCAGCATCATGGCATGGATGTTTTCATAGTAAATACCAAAAAGAAAGATAATAAGAGCTTCTAACGGCGAAAAATATTTTTATTGACATGGACTTCAAACAATGACTCCGTTCTATAATGTAAGTGGCTAAAAAGAGAGTGAACAACAGTTGGTATCAGAAATAAGGCCCCACTACACACTACTTGGTTCTATGTACCCCAACTTGTAAATACGAATGTTATTCTTTGGAGGGTTACATGTCTTGTCTCCTCGTGGTTTAAGAATCCTTTGAATGGATTCCTTCCATACCTATTGTCTATTGTCAATAGTATTAAAAAATGATGCTTCTTAGGCTTGGGGAAATAATAATTAATGTTGGATCTTGTTTCATCATCCTTAGAGATAAATGAATCATTACGTTAGCGATAAGAGATAGAAAAATAAATAAAATTGAGTTGCCAACTTTAATCTATTGCGAGGAACAATATGACAAAAGCTTATTTTTTAAGTTGCAAGAAATGTATATATATATATATATATCATGAAACGATTGGGACAACCCGTTTTTCGGGCCGGCCAGGACTTAATTATTTCGTTCCTTCCTTCGATATTATATAAATATATTCGATATATATATATATATTCGATATATATATACTATATATATATATATATATCGATATATATATATATATATATATATATATATATATATCGATATATATATGATAACGAACGAACGGGACACTTTTTTTTCGGGCCGGGCCAGGACTTAATATATATTTTCGTTCCTTCGACATTCTCAAGTGACGACGTTTTTTTAGAAAGACTTTGCAAAAAAAGTGACGAGGTTTTTTTAAAGAAAATTATTTCCAAAAATAAATCCTCAGAAAAAGTGATGACGTTTTATTTTAGAAAAAATATTTCAAAAATTCTTTGTAAAAAACGTCCTCACTTTATGAATAACAAACGAAAGAAAATATTTAAGTCCCGGCCCGGTGTCTAAAAACACCGGGACACCGGGCCGGGACGCTCAAAAAACAGCCGGGGCCTGGGCTGGGTACCCGATCGTTTCCTGATATATATATATACTCAATAGGGAGCGGGTAATTTTAAAACAGGACTAGTTATAAAGAGAAAAAGTAAAAACCTTCTTAAAAAAAGTGTTGGAAGATCTCACAGAAATCATTGCGAAGCCTTTTATCCTTCATTTTTTATTCAATGTTCTACAATAAAACAATAAAAGCATACACATATATGATTGGAGATATTGCATATAACAAATACATGATTAAGGTGGATTTAATAGAGGTTTTTTAAGACTTAAGTTACGACCAAGGCAAAAAGATGTTAGTTTTTAAGTAGGTATTCTTTATAATTTTTGTTGTAAGTAAACTTAATTCAATATCTATTTGTTATATATTGACCTAATGATCCAAATGATTACACATAATCCCTTCCCTGCCACCACTTTATTATAACGCCTAAAGATTTGACTGGGTATTCCCTACTCGCATTGAAATCCCTTTTTCCAAGAGCATCTTCTGCAATTTTTAAGTAGGCTATAATTAATGGAGCATTAGTATTTTGCAGATAAATTTATGAGAGGCGAGAGAGAGAGGGTCAGATAGAGAGAGAGGGGGGGATTCAAACCGTTTCAAAGCACAGTGAGGGGTAAGAAAGGCAATTTTCCTTCGCCCGTATTGTTTCTCTCTCTCTCTCTCTCCTTTGGTTACTGATGATGATGATGAGGAGAAGAAGAAGACTTTGTTTGCCTTCTTAAGGTGAAGTTAAAAATGAAGACATTCTAAATAGGGAGATTTAATCTTTGAAGGCAAAAACGAAAAAAGAATACAGAGAGAGAGAAGAGAATAAACTGGATCCTTATCTAATTCGTGTATTGTGCCCCCATTTTACTAGTACTAAATGTACTAATAGTTGACCTAGAGTTGAATTAACGCGGTCAATTATTATAATTATTAAATAGCATAGCAGGAAGTAAGAGGAGACATGGACACAATTAAATAATTTATTTCATAATCAGCTAACAAATGTTCCAGTTTCGTTTAATGCATTTAATTTATGGGTTTTTGTTATCATTGTGATGGCATCATACTTATTAATAAGGTATGATTATTCGTTTTACCGAACTGAAATTGAGGTAGGCAAAAACCACCATATTCTCTATCCAAACCATACCTTTGTCCTTTGCTCTGGAGGGGAAATGAATGCGTTATTGATCAAATGTTTTATATTTCGATAAAATAATAAAAATCCTTTGATTGTTGTTTGTGATTGCTTTAACTTTTATATTCTGGATAAACAGCCTTGGGTGTTCCGTGTTCCTCTTGTTTCCGGAGTTGCCCGTTTCCACAGGACTCGAAGTATATACCCTCGTCGCTCTTGAATTGGTTTTTTAAATGTTGTAGTAATTAGTGCAATGTCTCCCTCTTCAACCCTGATTCTTCGTTTAGCGTTTTGCGTTTTCCGTAGTGATTTCTCTATTTCGATTATGATGAATTATTCGATATGTGCTTATTTCTTTTTCTTTTTACGGCCGTAAAAGAGTAGCCGGTCCACAAAAATATATATTCAAATAATGCCAAAAGAACGCAAGTGTGTAGGAGTTCGTCAGCTTCTTATTATAATATCTATTGTATTGATCATTATTCTTTCCTTCATAGGCTCTATATTTTTTTAAATATGAAAGACACAAAATCCCTTTAAGTATTGGTCATCATCATATTGGGTGTATACTTGGAGGTCAAGTAATAGTAATTTGACAGCACAGCAACTATATTTTTTCCACACACCTTTGTTACTATTATTAGTAATAACATTTGTAACAATGACTGCTATACACTTCAGACTCAATAATCATAGTCAAAAGGCAATAGTGTCTTGTCTCAAATCAAAGCTCTCGTCATCAAACGTCTCCTCTCCCCCCCCCCAAAAAAAAAAAAAAAAACATCTGTGCTATGAGCAAAAAAATTTATTGAAATTTATGTATGAGCTGATATTTGTCGAAGGATTCTATTAGATTGTTTTTGTGTGTTTTGTATAGCATGAATGCAAACTCAGCATTGAAAATAGATCTGTGGGACTTTAAATTAAGTGATTGCCGTATATTTTAAAAAAGGGATATTTAATTGAATAATTATATATTTTTATATATATTTCACACACAAATTCAAATCTGAGTGGCAATACAAGTCTTGATGTTCCATACAAAAGCAAGGGAATGAGAGAGTAAGAGAACTCAATCAAATTGATCATTTGGCCATTGAACTTTTGCTTTTGACCTCTTTGCACAGATGTTTGGGGTTGTTGACATATAAATAATGTAAATAAATTATGTGTCCTGAACACGCTGGTATTTTTATTTACCGAGTGATTGTCTTTATGTAGTCTAAAGCCTAAAATGCTGTAGTGAAAAGTTAAAGTTTTAAGGATCTTTGCAAACTCATGATTGTCTCGGTATGACAGCTTGTTTTCTCTAAATGCTTCGACAGTCCATTGTTGTAGAATTGAACGGTCACCAACGACACTAAAAAACACCCTGGTCATCCCCAAGGGGTTGGTTTAAAAGATCACTTGTTGCAGCGTCCGGCTACAGAAGATTACAGTTACACCGATTTGTTTGGCAGTAAAAGCCTGAGAGCAATCTTATCTTTTTCCATAGAGCTCAGTAGGTCAAAGACGAACAAGGAGTTTTCAATTGTGTACTGGAGCTAGGACTTTTTGAACAGGTGATTGCCTATAAACTTTAAAAATAATAATCTGGATTTTAATCACTTTAATATGCATTGAAGGTAAATAATTATTTTTTTGAATTATACTGTTTTCCCCCAAGGACGAAGGAAAGTATCATATCACTGCCAATCTTCAAATCGTATGCAGAATCTTGATGTAAATAACTGAATTTTTTCTTTTAAATCTTCCTTTTCAACCCCATCATTCGATCCACAATTGAGTTCTGTTATGAGAGATAGCTTTCTGATTATATCTGAACAGGCTAATAATTCCATGGCAGAGCAATAAGCCACAAGTCCTTTTTAAAAACTGTTTCTGATATCGAGACAATTGAATGTGATATACATAGGAACTGAGCGATAATTCAGCTACTGTAGGGGCTTATTACTTTTTGTACATTTATTTATTGATGGATGACACTTGTTACTTTAAAAGTTTTTGTTAAATTCTTTAAATGGCATATGTTGGTGTATTTCGACTGCAAATTAATAAAAAAAATGGTATAGTGTCTTTCCCAACACAAATTAGCTATTTTTCACTTTAAATGTTTTTCTTCTTTATGAATTTACGGATATCTTGCCATATCTACGATTTATTTTGCTCATTTGGTTGAATCTAATCGTAGTATCTATATAGGTAGGATAATATAGTAGCATTAAATTAGTCCCTCAAACCTAGGTTTTATCCCTCTCAACATTGAGATTTGAATTCATACTTAAGAAAATATTAAGATTACTGTATCTATCAAGGGATATTTTATTTTCCCAATACATAAATATGCATTGGATGGAATACACTTGAAAAAATCTCTATTTTTGGTCAATGATAATTGAAGTCTAGTGGAATCATTTTATCTAACGTTATATATCTTAGGCTCATGAGGTCATTTATATGCACTTTACTAGATGTTATATGAGTGTCTGACATGATATTTATACAAGGCTAAATAAGGGTTATTTTGTCATCCTTGTTTATAGTGTTAATATCATTATAGATAATGTTTTTTTAGTCAATATGATCAAAGATAAAATAATAAAAGGAACTATAATTTAGTTAAGTTTAATTATTAATAAATATATAATGTACTTATTATGACACAAAAAACATTTAAACTACTAGATTATTTGGTGTAATGAATTAATCACATTTTCAGCAATGAACAATTATGCATGTATTTGCAATGTACGATGAAACGTATACATTATATTTATAGCATATATTATTGGTCCGATGATTTTTTTATGCAGCCACACTTGATTTTGCATCACTGCCTTTATTGAGAAATAAAAAAGTACTGATTTGATATTGGAAAGCTATAATTTAATGGTTTGTGTGTTATTGGATTATCCTTTCTAAGTTATTCGATTATTTTTAGGATAAATAATGTTGATGATGCTTATTACTTTTTTGACCTCTTTGAATATTGTGACCAGCCCCCAAAGGATTTCACCGTGGTTCTACATAGTGTTAATGCATTTTCTAAATATAATATAGGAAAAAAGCTACGTCAGCAATTTGGTTGATTGATTGCTATAAAGTGAAGGCTATTTTGGCGACCGATCGGCAGAGTTATTATCTAAATGAACCAATAAAAAATCATTTTTTTGTTCGTTCCCTATCTGATTCAAAATATTTGTTTTAGACTGTGTTGATTGATTCTATCTTTGTTATCATTATTCATAGGTTTTTTTGGCCAGCTTCCAGTATTTTGTCCGCCTCTGCTTTTAGCTCTTATGGATAGTGGTGGTAATAGCCTTTCACAATAGAAAAGACTCCTTAAACAACCAGGTGTGTGTGTAAATCTACAAGGGCTACTCCGGCTTTGTGAAAACAAACATATAAACATTTCATTCAAGACATTTTCTTGTTTTGTTATTATTATTTTGAGAATGTTTAGCACTCATACATATATATTTTGTATTATTTTTTTGATAAGACTTCTTTTTCCATTAGAAAATATTTTAAACTATCATTTCTTTTTGCAAAAAGGGTGATGCATAAAGCTGTGTGAAATGAGATTTAATCAATTTGTTTATCCACGGAGGTCAAAATGACTTACGTCTGTGTTATTTCTTTTTATAAAGCTGTGAACAATCTTACCGACAAAGTTTTCTGAAGAATGTCATAAGTGGGAAGATCATATTATTTCTTCAAATTTCACTAACGTCATCGTATTATTTAAAAATATAGTTGTCAGTTCAAGGGTTTCCTTCAGAATGTATTCTTATGTCTTCTCAACATTTTGGGACGTCCTCTAATGAATCTCAGAAAGTTTTTTTATGGGATGTTTTTGGATCACCCGGTAGAAAATAACTTAACATTACTGTTTTTCTATATAGCAATATATAGTACAGGGGCAGAGTGGCCAGCGGGAGTACCCGGTGGGCCACTGGCTAAGAAACATAAACGGCCGTTGAAAGCCTCCCAATGGCATATTGGGGCCTGTATAAGGCCGGCAAGGGCATAATTGTCCCGGTGGATAAATCTTCCCACTCCGTTCCTGTATATATATATATATATATAAATGTGGCCTACAGACTGTGATTAGATGGAGCCACGTTTTACTTATCCATTGTTTTCCAAGCTGTCTCATCGACCTTACAATTTATACGAATAAAAATATTACAAAATATATACCTATTTTGGACAATTTGTATTGAGTTCAATTCAATTATTCTTTGAACAATTTTTGCAAATGATCAATTTATATTTTGTGTAGTGTAAACTATTACTATATTCATTCTTTGTGTTATTTATAGAGTCAAACAATCCTTTTGAATTGAGTTAAATATCTTCAGAGTTCCTGAATAAAGGACATATTAATAATCCATATATTTATGCTTTGTGGACACTATTTTATTTGTATCATTTATGAAGGATAATTGGAGGAAATAATCTTCTTTTAGACAGACCAAATATTCATGCTGTTATTAGTGTTATAGATATCTATGAATGTAAGCATACGTGTTCATTATTTGATATATCATATTAATATATGAATCATATGAATAATAATATTTTACTAAGTTTTGAATTATAAAAAAACATTAAATATTATTTGATTTAGATAACATATGGAATCATTTTATTTATGTTATATATATATATATATATATATATATATATATATATATATATATATATATATATATATATATATACACATCACGACATTAAATATGACTATATAATCTACATATGAAGAAAACAAATTTATTTAATAAAATTATAGTTTCCTCGAATATTTTCTATAATTCTGTACAGATATTTTAAAATAATACACTTTGATCGTTAACAATCGATAAGTGAGTACGTAGAATTGGATAAGAATATGTAAATAAAAATTAAAGTTTAAAATATTTATATCTAATAAATCGAAACTCTACAAAAAAAAATCGTTATAAACACAGGAGCTATACAAGCGGCGATTTAGATGAAGTATCATCTTCAGAAGGGCAAAGTGATGGTTTGAATAAGTAACCAAGTTTATACTAAATTAGCTCGAGTCTAGTTGTAATTCCAAGGACATTCAATTCAAGAGTTGTATATCGAGACGCGGATGATATTATTATGACTTTGATTATTTTCACAACTTTGTGAAGTACCAAAGAGAGTGCTTCCAGGATTCTATATAAAGCCTATTGCTTTTTGTTTGTTATAAGTTTATTTTTATTTTAATAATGGTATCCCTTTATATAAATATTTTCCTAAAATAATTTTTAGACGTAGAGTCCAGTCTTTTGTCGAATATTATAATAGGAAAAATAGTAAAAGTTTAATCCCTTAGTCATAAATCTCTATGTCTTGAAATAGGTAAACTTTCCTTGATATCACCAGTCGTTGTCAAAGAAAAGTCATATTCCATCGTTTCATTTTTGTCAATAGAGTGATGAGACATCTCATAACTTTTAATTTATTGTGTTAAAATGATGTTAGCTTTAAAATCAATATCATTCTGAACTGAAGCAGATTGTATGCATTCTTATACAATTTCAAAACCTGTTTCAAATCAAAGACTCGACCTTAAATTATATTCTGGATATCTACCCTCAAATAAGCACGAAAAAGTGTCATCCACTTGCCACAAGCATCAAGTATTTTCTTGCGTAGTGTACTCTTGATTAAAACCATATAGATAAGTTAAACCAAAAGCAGAAGAAAGATTAAACAGGCTAACAAACACACTTTACAATGAGGTCAGTAAAGGTTATAAGATGATAGGTCAATAATGTTATCATATTTCTGGTCTTATTACAAGCAAGGAGATCATTTATATGAAGGCTAATTAAGCAAGACAAGCTTTTTCAAATTACTTTTTATACTTACAACAGAACAAAGACTTAGTGTTGTTCAAGGGGTTTAAAGGAACAACGCAAAACTACTCCCCAAACTATATTACCCTTATTGAATATTTTTATTTGTCAATATATATTTCGATTGATTTGCATCTACGGGGATATGAATAAGCATTATAACATGTAAATTATTCAACCGAACCTTGTTTATTCAAGGATATAAATCGATCTTTCTCTCTCAGGAGGAGGTAAAGCCTGTGCCTTCAACATTGAGAGTTAACTCCCTTACGCACAACAATGTCTGCTTGTATTAACACAATTTAAAAAAAACCCTCAAAAAACATCATACATCAAGCCTTTAAATACTAAAGTCATAATGGAAGCTGGCTTTTACAAGCTTTTACCTTATTTGCAAACCATTATATAGCGACCATCAGAGGAACGTCGTGGCCTTATTTACATACTGCTGCTGCCATGCTTACCATAAAATAGATTACACATGAGTTTTAACTCCTAAGACGGTAGAGAGAAATGAAAAGTCATTTAAGATCCAATTTGCCCTTAGACGCCCATGTATAGGGCCACAAACTTCCCTTCCTTCTCAGCAATCTCTTAAAGGAGAGCAATGCATATATGTAAATAATACCTACAAGGCTTGTTATTATTATTATCAACAATTCTCAAGCCAACTTGATCACGGCTTACCATTTAGCACACATTATCTTGTTTGTTATTTATGTTTATAGGGTTATATACTTCATGGCATTAGATACACCTTCCTGGGCACCTTCCTACAACCACTGCTCTTGATCATACGCTCATATATATACATATTGTGGGGCTTTAATGGCTTAATTGTGATGATGTAGCAGAGCCTTGATTGCTACCTCTCTTTTATTTTTTTATTATCACCCCCCCCCCCTTAATTTTGATAAGGATCTATTTAAAGCTCATAAAGTAACCAACAACAACAAAAGAAAAAAAGAGAGATGATATCAGCATCATACCTATCTGTTCCGCCCTTTAATATTTTCTCCACTTCACTGCAAAATAAGGAAGCAACATAATCATATAATAATTATTATAATTAAATGCTAGAGTGGAGTTAGCCTCCCCTTCGGGGCGGGAGTTTCGAACCCCGTGTGAAAGACTTTTCATAGACTCTTCTTCAACACCCTACAAAAGCACAAGATAGATTTCAATAATGATAACATCTTTTGAATTTATATATACTTACAAAATGGGAATTTAAAATATAAGAAGGTGAAAAAAGAACGTATTTCAGAAGGGGGGGATTAAAATATATATATACACTAATATGTAGATATATATATTAATAACCCTGGGAGTTGTAATAATGAGCTACCTTTTAAATAAAACCAAAATAAAGTGCTTTGCCCCCAGGTGAGTATAAAGATCCTCGTTCTATGGTGCAAAATTTAATGTTACAACTCTGGGTCTGTTGTAAAATTGAGAGATTGCTTAAGCCACAAAAATATTGTCCGAATATTAATGAAAGTATACTACGAAAAAATTAATTGTACTGAGTCCAAAAAAAAAGGATTGGCTCATCATCTTTTAAATATCCTTCAAAATACAAAGTGGTGGCCTGCATTGCAAAAGTGTAGAGACTGATTTACGCTAGAAGATGCAAAGTAGCTAAATCCCTACAGGTATCGTCACCTACGTTAGGAGGGTTTTAAATGATGTATGGAATAACTTTTTTATGTCTTATGCTAACTTTTCTGTTTCTTTCTAAAAAAAAATTACAACTGAAGTTGGAAAAAAGTGTTTTAAATTTTATGTCATAAAAAGAACTTGTGGTTTCAATTTATAATTTTAGTGTTCGCTATTTTACGTTTTAAGTTATAGATCACTATTTTGTATTCACCCACCCTTACTCACATTCGTTATATAAATGTACATATAAGGCCCTTGAAACCAATTCTATATTACAACAGTATTAAATCTTGTTAATTAAATATACATACTTTTCACCTGGATTGAAATATAGAATGCCTATTGGCTATTAATATATATATATATATATAAATAATTGTAAGGTTTCCTATTTATTGTCTGAGAGACACATTATATTTCTTGTAAACAAATGAAAAGACAACAAGTGAATTTAATAAAGAAAAAATGACTCGCTGTTTTATGTTATTGCGCTATTATGCATGCATGATGCATGTTACGATAACCTTTGGAGCCCTATCTTGGAAAAAAAATCTACCACTTCTCAAGGCTGAATGTTTCCCGGATAGTGGCGATGATTAGCGGGCACGTAAGCCTCTATAGACATCTCCATAAAATAGGCAAAACCCAATCTTCGGCATGCCGGCTCTGTGCAGAGGGAGATGAAACTCCCATTCACCTAATATACGAATGCCCACCGATAAGGAGACATATGGAGGAAATCATCCTGGAAAGTGAAGAGAAGAAGTAGCCTCTTGAGGAGTTCATTTTTAAAATTTATATGTTTCTGTCGAAATTTAATATTTTTACAAATAAATTAGATAGCTCCTAGACAGTTTACCACCGGCTGATACCGGATTAAGTTCCGGTGAAGTGGGGCTGATCTAGGAGCTAAACAAACAAACCTTTGAAAAGACGCTTAAGTTTTATTTCGTGGAATGTATACGTAGTTTATGTATATAATATTTTTTTACAGGGTTATCTGTATTAGCTGCTAACCGCTGCTGAATATATAATTATTATGTTCCTGAATACCAATCTCATTCGATATTAAGTAAGCCTTATAAATCAGATACTTCTTGGATCATAATATTGTTAATTTTCTATTCGATTGTTACGGCTGATAAAAAAGAATATTAGAACAGAATCCACAGATTCATCAACAAAAAGAGAAATTGTTTCGATTTGATGCCATTTTCGTTTTTTAATCTCATAATATTTACTTATTTTTGTATGTACTTAAATTTTATAAGGTCCATACGAATTTATAACAATAATCATATACTCTTTGTCCAATGTTATTCCTTGTCAAACTATGATGTTCATACAATTTTATTATCCGTCACAGAAAAAAAACATAATATATATATATATATAATTCATAGAACCAAGTTGTATGTGTTGTGCATTATTGCTAGAATTGTAGTCTTATATGTGGCTTTACAATATTTTTTGTGAATTAAGTAGATCTATAAAAAAGGTATTGTTTTGTGAAACGTGATTGGTTGAAAGAAAAGGAAAGGGAATACTAATGAAAAAGTAGTTGGCCTCATGCTATTAGTGTCACTTCACTTCTGGCTGTTAAGGAGTGAGTATCAACTCAAAGAAAGGGAATTCATCCTTAAAAATACAAATTGTTTTTTTTTCATGGGCCATGACGTCATTGACGAATCCTTGGAATGGAGTCCTCCCTATCCACCTATAAATATTAATTGAATAAAGGAGTTCGTCATACTTCAGGGATTTTTTTATCCTCATATCAGTCAATAACTGGATCACGTCATTCGGACGTATAAATAAACAGTCTAATCAAATTAAAAACTCATGTTTATGATTGAGTTTGCGCCAACAACCTTTTCTTCATGCCTAGAAATAAGATCTAGGTTTGCTCCTAAGTATTAAAATGCCCCTTGAATTCTGAAAATAATAATGAATAACTAAAACAATAAACCAAGGAGTTCAACGTAGGTTAAAGTCTCAATTCCAACCATCTCTCCTTTAGGATCATGGGGAGTGATTTGTTTGTTCAAAGATGAATATATTTTTTTTTCTTTTTTTCTTCTCCTGCCACTGGAGAGTCCACCAAAAGGAGCTTTAAGAAGAAGAAGAAGTAGTCATCGGTCTTCAAGAAGAAGAAAAAAATACAAAAAATAGCCCGTTTGATAACCTTCCTTTTTCTGTTCTCCAATGACTAATGGCTCCGAATTCCTTTTCTTTTATATTTTAATATTCAGATCATCATCATCCTTCTACTTACCAGAGTTGATCATGAGTAAGAAGTAGTGATGGGATGACTGGCGGGGGGTTGAAGACATTCAATAGAGGTCTTAATCAAGAAGGGGCTTTTGACAGGGTGACTTATGAGAGGACATTAGAGAGGCTCCATAGTACAAGAGGAGAGAGAGAGACGACTCCATTTTTAAAGTTACATGAATGAAATTATAAACAGTCTCAGCATGTAGGGAGCAGAGTCGTCTTTCTATTTATCAGGTGAAGGGGTGAGAAGTAAAAGGAATTGGGGGGTTTGATGCCCAAGACATGAAGCCTTGTCTATGTCTTTATTGAATGAGGAAGAGGCAGTCATAGTGAGCCAAGGGTTTGGCAAATAGAGGGTATCACATATACCTATATGCCAATGTTCCCTGAGGACTCAGTCGAGTTGGACCTCCGGCCATAAACATATCTTATTGTCAACCTCATACACCTTGAATGGCAGCCATTTTAACTACATAACGGCCATCTTGGTTGCGTAATTCCTCATATTTTAAGATAAATATAACACGCTCAGGAATAGTATAAATCAGACTTGTGGACGTTCGGGAAAAATTGTCGTTCGTCAAATAAAAAGTGACGACGTTTTTTTTTAGAGAGGAAATTTTTCCCATGAAAAGATAAATCTTTGTCTTTTTTGGTGCCAAAGCCGAACGATAGGATTTTTTTGTTGTCATTCGTCAAAAATTTGTCGTTCGTCCGTCATCGTTCGCGAACGATGAACGACTACAAATCAACAAGTCTGGTATAAATGTATGTACGTGTCCGATCGTATTGCTGACAATGTCAAGATATTTCTATTCGATGGTGAAGCCTCATTCTTCTTGGGTTGGACCCTCAATAAACTGCGGAACTAGTTGATCGAACCCCTGTTGATTATTTTCTTATTTTTTATATTAATATTAAGATATCAAGAACAATAGTATAAATTTAGTAATATTACAGTTTTATCATATGTATATATCCATATGCTAAGATACTTTAATTGAGTAACAGTTTTAACGTCACTTGTATGACGTACAATAACCGATATCTTTCATTTTATGTACCACCAGGATGATGTGAATAGGAATCAACCTCAGAGCCCATATTTAAACTTTTTAGACTCCTAGGGTAAGTTAAGCACGTAAGAATGTGTAACCTACGACTACAACGTAATCATGTGAGTCATCTGGTTCGGAAGGCCAACAAATATTGTTCGTTGAGGGCCCACGTGGCCCTCGGGATCTACTTCCTTTCCTTACGGATCATCTATAGGGTGCACACGATTGAAAGAACATGTAGTTATGTAGGTAAATAATATCATCAAAATGATGGTTGAAGCAGTTAAAGAATCTATAAAATGTATTGATTGATGGTATGGTACACGCTGTTGCTCATATGCTTAAGTTAGCTTTAATCTGCTTTGATTTTGGATACAAACATATTGTATTCTATGCGAAATATTTTGCTTTTAATAAATGGTTATTAAATATTGAGACTTTTGTTCTAGGTAGATTTGTTAAAGCCAAACGTATAAGAACAAAACATCAGTTGTTGCTCTTAATATATATTTTTTTAACGTGACCTCTCATTTGAGGAATAATCCATAATGCATAATAGTAAAAATGTTGATAGGATATAATAGTAAACACTAGACATATAGCTAGTGAAGATCAAACATGTACATATACATAACAATTATATTTTAATTATAATCCAAAATTTTACTCATTTCAATTTGATTTTATGTACTATCAAGCAACTAAGTATTTATACAATATATCAATAAGTCTATACAATTTTAAGATCAAAAGTATCTGATTGGATTATAAATGTCCTTGATTTTATTGGTCTTTAAAGGCCTGTATTAACATACATATGCCCATTTAAACATGCTCAGTATTAAACTATTTAACTATATCCGTACAAAACAATCTCTCAAGAGTTAGCCTCCAAGCCTGCATTTTTTAATCCTATGGAAAGCTCCCATTATTTTATTATTTTATTACATCTCGAGTTTTGGATGCACGATTTATGAACCATCAGTTGCTAAAAAGTCTAAATTATAAGTACAGATAGTGAAAGGATGTTAGGAACTTAATTTTTGAGTTTGAAGAAACTCCATTGGGCAGGTAAATAAAATGGTTATTCAATCAATAAACCGGTTTCACAACTTCTATTCATGATATTTAAAAAAATGAAATTTCCTCCTCCATTATTATTAATTTATATTATATACATATCAACGCATACAAAATAAACACCAGAGAAATTACTTTTAGAAAACATTTTCCATTAAATAACACTTAATTTGTTTAGTTATTGCAAATGAAAATAAATATTTACTGAAACATCATAGCAATAATAATAATAATAAAGCCCTACATAAAAAGTCAAAACAAATATAAATCCGAAACGGGAGTTAAATCAATTTAATTTTACTAAATATTATTATATAATATGTTCATTTTCTTTTTTTAATCACATATATTTATTATTAAATCATAACAGAGAGAAAACTCAAAAACGAACATAGTATATAAAATACTAATAAAGTAAAGCTTTCAAAAAACCTCATAGAAAACAGATAAAAAAACAGACATACAAAAGTATTAAAAGGACAGTGATCTTAAAACAAATACCATGAAAAACATTCAAAAAAATAAATTCATTTAAATCAACGGTGACTATTGAATTGCGTAACTTTATTTTCATAAAATATGCATATGCTATCAAGGTTTGAAATTTGGCTTTTACTTTGGAGGTGGTTCTGAATATTTTCGACTGGGGATGAAAATCGTAGAGCTTTCATCCCGCGTTGATTGTCTCCCCACACGTTCCTCAAAGGTTTTGTCCACTCCTTCCCAAGCCTTTTGATTTTTTTGCAGTCTCTGAAGACATGGTTTTGTCTGCTTTCTCCCCGCACATCACACACTTTGTTTCCTCACCTAAATAATACAGTCCCAAAATATGTTCATTTTCGTATGTATTCATATATAAACAGGGAATTTTTGATGGCTTGGTCGAGAAGGTGCTTAGCATTTAAGCATACATGTCCCCTTGATTTAAGCGACTCCCTCTAACGCACATAGTTGAGGCATTCTTCTCGTGATAAATAGAGCTTCATATTTCAGTCTATGAACTCAAGCTTTTCCCTTCTTCCCCAACAAGACCTCAAAACACACTATCAAACTCCTGGTGAGAAAGAGGTAATGGGAAGGCATTTGTCATCGAACTACGCATTTAAATCACATAGGGAGGAAGAAAAATAATAATAACAAATATTAATCGGATTACGAAGTTCCGTGAGCTCAAGGAAAGAATGACCGGCTATATAGCAATTATGTACCACAGAAGCCTTCTCATAAATAATAATAATAAAAGAATAATAATACATTATTCCATTGTGGCTTCGAAGAATAAATATAAAAAGTTTTATTCTTGTAATGCCTTGGTCATGACTACCACTAACCATTTTTTCTCTCTTTTCTACTTCATTTTGCGCTTGTAATCCCCCCTGCTTCAAGGTATAATGTGATATCATAAATAAATATGTATACAAGCATTGAATTCTATCTTCTTTAAACCCTTTTATGAGCGTCTTCTTCTTGAATTACGCTCCTTGAAGGTTTTCTCTTTAATTAAATGTGAGATAGAGAGAGAAGAATTCATAGGATCAGCAGGGCAGGTGGCTCCTGACCTTATTATTATTATTATTCTCATCTTAGGCACCTGGACTCGTGTTACTTAACATCAAAATTGCTTAATTATAATCTGGATCACAGGAACTGCTTCTTAGAGCCTCATTAAATCTGCGTCTATGTGGAGCTACTGCTCAAGACCATTTTATGGTGGGTACAACTTATTATTATTATTTTCTTGGCTCGTTTTATGATGCAAAGAGAGAGAGAGAGAGAGAGAGGCTGATGATGGGTATCTGGGTGGATGCCTCATCAGAAATTCGATTGTATGTAATTGGTTTATTGTGGACGCGTGTTTTGTTCTCCCTTCAGCTGATTATGATAATTGGGTCACACACACTTCCTTACAGAGGTTTTAATAACTATATATATATATATCTTATAGTTTTAAATCTATTTTTATAGGGAGAAAAACATCTGCCAGGAATTTGGCTTATTATGAGGATGTGCTAAGGGTAGAACGATTAAATTATTTTATATACATATAATAATACGCCCGGGAATAAAGTCAAATTCGCATCAAAAATGATGTATGTTATATATTTGCAATTTATAAGCTTAAATTTACAAGTTCTGTGATGCTGCGATATATATTAGGTCTTAACTTTCCTTTAGTATTTGTTCGTAACTGATCTCATAATTGACCAATGCAAGGAGTAATTTGAAAGTTATGTTTGATTTATTAGTTACATTTATATATACTTTGAACAAAAGTCGGGAACAGTATTATATATATATATATATATATATATATATATATATATATATATCAGACTTGTTGACGTTCGCGAAAAATGTCGTTCGCCAAAAGTTATCGTTCGTCGTTATTTTTAAATTGAATCGTTCGTCGTTGGTTCGTCGTTCATCGTTCGTTTGTCGTTCGTCATTTTTTTTAGAAAGGAATATTTTCCCGCCATTCTGAAAAAAAGTGATGAGGTTTATTTTTATTTTTCATAAACATGAAAAATCTTGGTCTTTTTTTGCCGCCAAAAACGAACAACAAACGATAAGAAACTTTCTTTGTCGTTCGTCATTGATCAAAAACTTTGTCGTTCATCGTTCGCAAACGACAGCTAATGAACGAGAAATCAACAAGCCTGATAATGTATATATATATATATGTTGTGTTATGTATGATGCACTAAATATAATTAGTTTGTCTTTCTTTTTCATATTAGTAATTCGTAAGTGGGTCATAAAAATCTATAAATATTATGTACCAGGTAAATTACAGGCATCTACATAATTTAAATGTTCCGATAGCTATATTAATATTTATAATCCCTATAAAATATTAATATTTTTTCAACATAAGACAATGGCTCAGAAACAGAGGTATTAAAAAATACTATGCTATTTACTGAGCCATGAACATCATTAAATGTTAAGTTTAAAGAAACCCCATGTAGAGAAACAACAATGCCAGATAAAATCAGTAGTCTCTTCATCTTCGTGTTGAGAGCAATTAAAATAAGAGGCAACCCTATGCAAAATCCGTTAAGCACACCAACAAACAAGGAATGCAACCGACAAACACGCACAAAAAATGGTTTGAGATGTTTTAAAAACATCATTCATACCATGACGACATTTTTTGTTTGTTCTTATGAGTAATAAATAAAAAGGTGGATTCACATTGACTTAATTCGATTATTAGAAGAAGAACTATTTCAATAAATTAACCAAAACAAATAATTGGCAAAAAAAAACCTCAAGGAAGAGATCGGAAAGATAAAATTATGCTTGAAGGATTACACTTTTGCGAACTCTACTATTATATTTCAACAATAAAGACACAAAATCAACAATAAAATCAAAACTTTGGCACACAATCAAATTAATCAACCCAAAAAAAACCGCTATCAAATAAACACTTAAATTTATATAATTAAATAAACAGAGTTAAGCCGTGAGCATATTTTTCATTCTCAAACCATAACTTCGGAATAATAGACTTTATTAGCTCCCATCCTAGAAATATCAAATCATTTTTTTGTTCTTTGAAATGCTCTAAGCTACATACTATTATTTTAAAGGAAATCGATCACAGTATTTTTTTTTTTTTTTTGCCTTTTGGTTCGATAGAATTGCATCTGATTGGATATAAATAAGCATAGCATTATAATTATTCTATCGAACCTAGGATCTTATTAATGAGGTAGACAAAAATGGTCATCCCCTCTTGGGATTCGAACCTGCGCCCCAACATTGAGAGTTGAACACGCCTTAACACGCACGGCTATCGAGCTCCCTTAGTTTTTGAATACTTATACAATAACATTACGAAGCATAATCGATTGACAGCTTTGTACAAAATTTAAATGTTCGTTGGTTCGCTGCTGTAGGATGTAAATCAAAATTTCGATTATCTATTATGCTTCTACATACCATCTCTCGAAAATTTTCTAACTGGAACTTTTATATGAATTATATCAATATTGAATTGCATTTTGTTACGATTTTGACTAGTGTTGTGTATATACATATTTATGTATTTTATTTGTAAAATAAACTATCGAACAGAGGGGGAAAACTTAGTCATTATCAGTATTTTAGACAAAAATATATAATTCAAGTATTCATAACCAGAAAACACAGTGGAACAATTTGCATTTTGGGCAAATAAAACTGTATAATTGCAAATCTTAATAAGTTTTTTTTTCTACCGATATGCTTCGACGGGATATAAATAAACATATTAGTTTAATAAGTTATTTTCGATAAAGAAGATCAATGAGCCAAGACACTAAATATGTTTTCTGACATTTTACCAAGTATGACGTCATCAAAATGTATATCATAACTTCTGAAAGCTTGAACGAGCTTTTCATTCACTAAATGGAATCTATTTGTTAACTTATACTACATTATCTAATATAAGGGATTCCTCAATCACTTATGTAATCTCAATACATCCACATCAATTAGTGTTATTTCTAACCTATTTATACACATGTATAGGACTATATGTACATGTGATTAATTCAGGAAGGGATTGGCCGCAGATGTTTTCCAAATATAGAAGAGAGAGAGATTTTGAAAGTAATATACTCAGGTAAGATAATCTTTATGACCGATTCAAGAAATAGAAGCACTTTTTAAAAGACCTTCCCTCAGGGGAATTTGAGTGCCTACCTATGTGTGTGTGTGTATTTATGCCCTCTTGGGCACTGTTGAAAGTGTATTGAAGAATAGTACCTTAAAAATAGACTCAGTTGTTGATTACTATTATGATTATATGGTAATTATAAAGAGGGCTTCTTAGTTATGCTAAAACTCAGATATTCTGTTTGAGGTTCCAAAAAGAGTAACACTTATTAGTAATGACATAATTAATAAAATAAAATTCTTCAGGTGTCATTTAATGTTTGATAAGCTTATAAAGTAAATAACCTATAAGCTTTATCAAACATTAAATGACACCTGAAGAATTAATATGTCTTGCTTTGATTATTAATTAACTATGTATGCATCCTCTATATTGTGACAATCTATTTGTGAATATATCTATATTTAAAAAATAATTTTTTTATTGATATTATTATAATATATATATATATAAGTTTAAAAAAGCTTAGATTAAACATAGTTATTTATAAGTAAAATTATCTGACTCTGGAAGAATTCATTTGTAAGGCGTGTTAATGAATAAAAAAGAATAAAATATAATTTTTTGATGCTCTTTTGCAAAATTATAGGTTTCCAACGAATAGGTTATTCATGTTATGAATGTTACATGGGCCATTTTATAATTGAAATATAAAAGCCATAAATCTTTTTGACTTTTTCCACAAAAAAAGAAAAAAAAAGTAAAGGAGTATCAACATTATCGGCATTTTTTCAATAAAAGTTAAGTCCATTACTTGAATAAAAACTGTTGGATGCACCAGCTATAAAGGACCCTCGAAGTTTTTATAAAAAGTTTAATAGAGCAATTTCAATATTATTTTAATATCTTTAAAGTCTATTTTGTTTCGTATGTGATTCCTTGATGATATATGTTATAAATATACAAAAACCATAAACCAATGATAACAAGCTATAAGTCCTTTGGCATCTCTTTCAACTCACATCTCTATATTTATAGTTTGTTGGGTCTCAATCATTAACTTTTCTTTGTTATCTTTGCTGCTCCCTTGTTCCCTTCATATCTATTCGAATCTAGTTAAGGGTCACTGGGAGGCGTAAAAGACAATAGCTTTTTTTGATGATTCCAAGGTCTATGAGTAGTGGCCCCCTTAAATCAAAATCTTTATTACTTATATCATAAAGATAATAAAAATAATGCCATTAATTTGGGAATGAGTGCTATGAAATGATAAAATCTATTCTGTTTATTATGAATACACTAAAGAGAACAATTATTAAGCGAAATAAACAAATTGAGCACATTCGATAAGGAAATGAATGGTTACTCAACATAGAGAATACCGATATGTGCCCCCCCCCCCCAACATATGAATGTTTTGGAAAGACAGCGAGACAAAGAACTAAGGGGAGAGGGAGACTTCAATATTATAAGAGTGATGTGACGTCATTTTATGGCGTCATTACTTTGGCACTCTATATATTATGGTATTCCCAGGGTGGGACAGAACTCATGTAAACAAAGAAGGATATCTCCAATAAAAAAAATGTGACGTCATCACATCTACGATTTGCCTATGTATCTAATACCTCTAGGACAACTAAGCTAAGAACATAAAGGCTCTCAAAGGATAACGTCCGGAGGCTCCCTCCCGCCACGAGCCACCCGGGGACGCACAGCTTCAGCATCAGGGAGGAAGTGGAAGTCCTGAACACCGCACGGGACTCTGAGGCTTTTGGCTGGTAGCCGCACGCATCTAGGAGCTCCGGAGCAACGTGGCCGTCCTCTGCAGCTCCGCCTCCACCGGAGAGCTCCCGGGTTTCAAATTTTTATTTCCTTTGAAATTAATCACTGTTTTTTAAATGTACCTTTGATTTTATTTAATAACAAATAGATACTGTGACGTCATCTGTGAAGTTTCAGTTTTCTTTTCTAATCAGAGGAATCTAAACATTGCGTTCTGCGCATCTTGTATTATCTATTATCTTTGGTATTCCCTAAACATCACATTCAAATTGTTTTCCTTTTTGTGTTTGTAGGTAAAACGAACGAGTATCGTAACAATTGAATTCAAAATGAAATATTTTATCTGGCCAAACTGAGAAATATATTGATCTTTCTTAAATTTGATTTTCCTTCACATGTTTTAAAATGAACACATTTGATTGACAACAGTCCCTAAAAATAATTAATAGTCAAACACTTTTGAGTCTCACTGACACATCATGGACGGAAAATAGCTCATTTATATATTGCAAGGTCAAATTGGTCCATTGGCATTTAGGAAAAATTATTTCTTCACAACAAAAGCGATTGGCCATGAGATTGCCAAGCCAGTCTCAGTTTGAGAAACGGATCGCAACACGGGAGCCCAATGAAATATAAGACAGTTTTGTTAAATTGTTCAGCAATTAAACATCAAGCCTTAGACTACAATATTGCTTATTTTTTTTTTTAAGAGTTATTTTTCTCTTTTTTTTTCAGGTTTCAAATATATTTGTTTCATATCTTCTACGAAATTATATCCATGTCGCTATGAATAAAATTAAAAATAGTAGTCCATTGAAACCTAGGACATTTTTAATGAGGCTTCGGGAATAGAACCCAGAATTACCCTTTACATAATGTATCATACAAAAGATATAATGATCAAATTAAATACAGTAAAAAAATTCATGCAGTAGCCATCCTTAAACCGTTCAACAGTTTGAACTATGTTTAAAAATCACACACAAAAATAAAATGGCGGTGTTTGATGAATTGATCTATTGGAGAGATTTGAAAATAATAAACTTTGTGATGTATCCATCCCACATAAATAAATGAAAAAAGCTGGATAACAAAAACACCGCCCCTAAGGTCTTACATATGTACCGAAATTGTGTTTTATAGGTATGACTACTTTTCCATTCCATCTGTGAAAAAAAAGGACTCTCATTACTCAGTGAAGGATCATTGCAAATATATGACGTCATAAACTCGTCCTCATAATACAATAATTTACGGTCGCCCCTCATCATCCAAGGGGCTTCCATCATTTAAAAGCCCAGAATAATACCATATCAGTGTGCATGCCTACATAAATGGGCTACCATTGTGTAATCCAAGCCTCTCTCTCTATCTTGCTTAAAGGGAGAATCTCTTCTTTGAAAAATGAGTTTATTTCGGAGGGGGATTTAAACGCCTTCTTCTTTTGTGCTACTGGGGGCTTCTTTTTTTTGCTTGCTTGCTTGAAAAGAATAAAAATGTAGAACATATATATATTAAAACGTGATATCAGGAAAATTAATGCTATAATAAAAGGTTGCTGGGGCATGACCAACTTCTGTAAGTGTGCAGTTATATCAAATAGGTTTAATCAAGGTGGATAATAAAAGGAGGGTGGATATATAGGATGAAAGAATATATATTCTACGTTGTGACTCCTCATTTGTTAAGTCATTTGCTGATATGCAAGCTGGGGTCATTAGCTAAATAGATAAATAGTTTATAGAGTATAGCTTTTTAATGATGTATGAATCCTTGAATTAAATAATTGATTGACGGGTTAGTATTTGTTTTATCTTAATCTTATTGTTATCAAGTTCACACATTTCATGGGTAGAAATAAAATTAAAACGTAGAAAAACGAACAATAATAATTCATCACAAATATATGGCGTTGGAGGCGGCCAAGAGAGGGGTTTGGTCGCTGTAGAGCAGACATATTGGTTCATGAAGGCCATATGACGAATTGAAGCCTTAGTTTTATGAATCATTAGCCAAGTGAACGACTTTGAGGGTTCTGCCGCCACAATGTGTAAATATAAAGGCAAACTATATGCCTCTAGCCATTTTTCAACTTCAGGCAAAACAGACACCCTATGAGAGCCTCGAAGGGTCTTTAATCAAACAGGTTGACTTAATAATCGGTTAAAGCTGACCTGCGTTCACGGATAAAACGACGTGAATAAGAACATGTTCCATGTCGGAATACTTTAAAAGGTTATTAATACACTTGGGATAAAATCTATGAAATAGTCTTATCATGCCCGAAAAAGTGAAAATCACCTGAAACTAGTATAAAATGTATGAAACAGACCTCCTGCAAAATCTTACACCATACAATTATAGAATATTTGATTTTTAGCATCTTGAATAAAGGACATGACAGTTATGGTATATTATGGCTCTTAAATGGTGTCAGCATCTAAACGTCAAACAAATGAATTGGTGGTATTTTATTGCAAATTATGACCTCGATTAAAACATGGTCAAATAGCCTTAACCATTCCAATGTTTTTAAATTTTTGTAAATTAGGGATTAACCTTTTGTAATGACGACTGTTATTCTTTAGCTCAATGTGTGTTAGTGGGTTAATAGTTCAAATTTCCAACAGTTTATTGAAGGCCGATGACAAAAACGGGGAGAGAGGCTTTAGTTAAGGGTTTGCCTCTCCATGCATGATAGATTGAATAATTATAATGTTACATTACTTATTTTTATTCCAAATGGAAGCAACTCAATCAAACTATATGGGGGAATATTTATTACACAACTACATTATTTTATTTTCTAAGGACACTTTTACAACTATTTCATTAAGTCAAAAGATACGTGTAAACAAAATATAACCAAAGGATCTTAGTTCAGATATTTCAACGCGTTCATTTGCAAAGTCAAATAAAAGTTTGCTTAGATTCATTGTTTAATAATAATAGTTAAAATGTGTGTATATTAAAAACAAATGTATAGTCACCAAAACTAAAATAGTATATAGTTTATGGACGAGGTTTGACGGATACATCAGTTTGATTAATAATATCTACCAGAACCGCTTACACTTGCAATCTGGCGTCCTTTTATGATTTCATTTATTTGCAAAAAAAACTTATTGTGTCCCTAACGTACATTATTAATATCCATGATGCATATATTTATATATATATCAGATTCAGGTCGTCGTTCTCGACAAACCAGGGACGATGAATATAGGAGGGACTTATCTTTTGTCTCCATCATTATCTTCCTGTACTTCGGGCCAGTGTTAGGAGGAATTAAATACGCTCTTAATTGGACTATCACCTGCTTGCATCCATGGAAGATTTATACAGAGGAATCATTTTACTAATATATATATATATAGGTATATATATTATCCCCTATCGTTATTATTATTATTATTCATGATTTCCGGTCGTTATTTCAACAGCTTCTTTTAGATTTGATACTTTTTTTAATAAGTAGGCGAGATAGGACATAACGTCTAGAAGAAAAAATTTTTTCATTTCAGCAACGGGTGAAAACTGTTAGAGTTGCTTTAAAAGAATCCTACTTTTTTTTGGAGGGGGTAAAAAAACACTTTGCCATTCTATTGCTATACTCAGTAAAAAATATACAAGTGTCCATACTTGTCGGGTTTACTTTTTTATGTCTGAAAATATAATGAAGGATTTGACACTGCTGTGGTTGGACACAAATAAAATACTGCATGTGTATGAACTCATTTAATCTAAATCCAATAGTAATAATATTAAGAATAATAACATAGATGATTAAATATTTGTACATTCATCTATGATACGTTTAAAAGTAAAGCAATGAAGTCCAATATAATATGGCACTTGTCAACAATAGCAAACAAAAAGGGAGTGAGAATGCCATAGAGATATAAAGATATAGAAAGCTGATTCCCTTCAATAGCAGAGAAAACAGCGTCGTTCAGCTGTATTTTATGTCCAATATAACAAAGTAATTTGTACTACGTCATCGTAAGCTGATCATAGAGATAGATTCTTACGATGACGTAGTACAAATTACTTTGTTATATTGGACATACAGATGAAGGGATAAGCTCTCTATATTTTTTATCTCTATGATTAAGCTCAGTGCATTAAGAAATCTTCGATTCCGAGAGGAGAAGGTTATTTTGGTGTACCTCAATAGTATAAGAGTATCCTAGGTTCGAATGATGCATTGAGTATGCTTTTGCTTATTTTATCCAGTCGGATACTGCAATTCTATTAACCATATAAGCTAAACAAATCCAATTAAAAGTTAAATTGAATATTTGATCGATTGATAGATGAAGAACAATTAGAGATAAGGGCATTTGGAGTATAATTCCTGATGAGATCCCTTAGGCCATTCCTGCCTCCCCCTTTTAGGATTCCGTAAATGAAGTGAGTAGCCTACAGGAGCTCTTCCTCCTCCTGACCAGTTCCTTTTTTCCTCTCTCGTCTTTATATCCATCTTTCCCCATAAACCTCTTCTTCTTTCATATTTCTTCTCCTTATTACACTATTGTACATTCATATATTATTATATGTGAGTATATTGGAACCAAACCCAATGGCTTGGATGATAAATACATGCACAAAGGTTTCTTCTCCCTGGTGTATTATTGTGGTATACTAGTATGTACATATACAATTTACCTTCTGTACTTTCTAAGTAATCTGTTTATCTACAAGTTCTTTTTCTCCTTCATTTCACAGCTCAATAATGTGCCTTATGTTCCACAGAGAGGAGAACAACGATATTTAGATGAGTTGCTTCTTCTTCGACTCCTTGTGTACTTAAGAAGAAGAAGACCTCATTTCTACTATAATAGGGACTTTTAGCTCAAAAATAGTTTTTTTTTCTAAAACTACCATTTTTCTCCTAAATCGTTGATCCACCAAAAACTTAATATGTATTTCTAAGCTTTTATCGATGATGTTTAATGATTTTATATTACAAAATATTTTCTATCTTTTCGAATTGCTGTTTTATGTCTGTTTTCTAATATTATTTGTTTTTATAATTTTAAATATGTTTGTTGATTTGTTTAGGAGTCTGTAATTGAAATGTAGAAATGCGATTTGGCAAAAAAATAAAGATATTTATGACCACAAAACATTTTTCTATCCTTTCGAATTTGCAATTTTATGTCTGTTTCTAATATGTATATTTTATAAATTTTAAATATGTTTGTGATTTGTTTAGGTGTCTGTATATGAAATATAGGAATGGTTATTTGTCAAAAAAAAACAAATTTGAAGATAAATTCAACAAATAATATTAATAACTCAATCAAACTACATGTCATATATCACATAAATCTTAGTTAGATATTACGATAGAGCTCTGGGACAATTGAATCAGCAATGAACATTTAAACATGCGGGCAAAGGAGAAGAAGATACAAGTAGTAGTGTTAAGCTTTTGTAGATTTTATTATCAAAAATATATCTTGATATTGTGATTTTATGTCTGGTTTTTAGTATGTATGGGTCTTTAAATAATGTTTAATAAGTTGAATGATTTGCTTGAGGTATATAGGAAGTATAGGGGGTTAGTTGATACACAAAACCAAGGTTTCATTGATTGAATTTGTCAATCTATATACAAAATTGATAGTGCAAACAAAATATTATCCTTTTTTACTTATTGGTTCGATAGAATAGCATCCTTGTGGAAATAAAAAAGCTTTTTATCAATAAAAATACTCATTAAAATGTAAGATCCTCAATAATATAATAAAATGATTTAAAAATCATACCAATATGATTTTTACAAATAATGCCATCAATTGATAATTACTCTGCCGAGGAGGGTATTGTTTTCACTGGCGTGGTTTGTTGGTTAGTTTGTTGTCAGCAGGATAACTCAAAAAGTACGGAACGGATTCGGGATGAAACTTTGTGGAGTTGTTGGAAATGCCAAAAGAAACAAGTGATTAATTTTGGCATCTCTGAGTGCAGAATTAAGGTGCAAAATGAGCTAAATACTAAACATATTTCAAGTTAGCCTTCTCTGCCAATAGATGTCGCTGTGCTGTAAAATCGGGTGGCCGGGAGCGTCTTCCTCTTGGAATTTCCGTCGAGGGGAACCCTCCCCGTCCCTTACGCCGCCCCAGTCGTGAAAATCCGCCTCGGAAGCTCATAAGGACCCCGTGACGGCGGAGGTTTGCACTCTCTGAGTGTATATATGCCTCTAGTTATAAATATATTTCTTGTAGTCAGCCCATATAAACTATGTTCTTGAATAGTTATAATATTGTTAAAAATAAAATATAAACTTATCGTCAATAGAGATTTCTTCAGAGATATAAAATGTTAATTTGAAGAAATTCAATTTATTTTTTGTACCGTATAAAAATAAGAGCCATTTATATTTAAGATTCATTAGATGCCTTTATTTTCAATATTTGAGGAAATAGTAAATAATTTTTAAGTGTGATGTTATAGGATTATTTGCTTTTGAATTCAGATTTGTCGATAACTGCATATTCCGCGCTCGACCTGGTCACTTCAAAATAGCGAATTTGGTTCTGAATGGATTGTTCGGGTTAGGTGGTTAATCGTTTCACATCTGAGAATCAGAAAATTACAACGTTTCATAACAGAAAATGCATCATATTAAAATACATTGCAATCCTTAAAGGATAATATAAGTATTAAAATATAATGAAATTATAATAAAGATCGATGCATCTGTTTCATTACCAAAGTGATATGTTCATTTGCATTTGTGGTATGAATATGATAAGCAATCATGTAATAATTTCAGTATAAACACTCAATTGATTATATAGATTTGAATTCATATAAACTTTCGTCAAACGGTACTATCCAAGTGAGGTTAGCTATTTTTTTCTTAAATGGATTTCTAGTTGAAGGGTCACAATTCTTGAATATCATAATAATAAATTCAAATCAAATTAAGATGTTTATTTTTATCTCGAGCAACAGGAGCCTACAATGATTACACTTAATAGTTTGTCGGTAAACAAATTACGCTTTCAAGCTTTTTTTCACAATATACATATTTTGTTCTTGATTGAACGCAAGGTTCTTTTTGAAGAGTTCTATTTTGCCATATATTCATATTGAGTAAAGAAAAAGAAGGAGCTCTGGGTGAAAGTTTTAGGGCTTGTGCTTTTATGTTGATGTCCTAATACTAGTTAGATGGATATAGTGTTCCAAAAGATTTCAAAATGATAGGTTATGGGTTTTATAATAATTTCATAATGTATATAAATATAAAATTTATATTAGGCATTTACAAACATCAATCTTCTGTTTTCGAAATATTACCTTGAAAAATATCATTATCCGCACCTATAATAAATATGTTGTGATTCTTTAAAACAATGTGATTTTTTCAAATATTGTTTAAATTTATGAGATTTTTTATTATTTTTACCAAAATACAATAAATCTTCAATCATTTGTATGTTTTTGTACTATTATCAAGTATAGAGATTTATGGAACTCTAAAGGCTATGACAAAAAGCTAAGGATTTTTTTGTAGTTTTGACATTTAAAATCAACATCACGTTTTAGGTGGCAAGCCTTATTTTCTAATCTTTTTTCGTCTTATCGTCAGAGAGTGAGTTCTATATACCGTAATAGTATAATAATAAAAATACATCCATGGGATTATAAATAAGCATATAGCATCAAAATTGAGACAATAAGATTATATATAAAGAGAGGTGCGATAGCGTGTGCGTTAAGCGTGTTCAATTCTCAAGTTGAGGACGCAGGTTCGAATCCGAGGAGGGATGATCATTTTTGGCTACCTCAATGATAAGATTTAGGTTCGATAGATTAATTTTACTGCTATAATGCTTATTTATATCCACTCGGATGCAATTCTATCGAACATATAGGCAAAAAAACTACATTTACTTTGAGTGTAATAAGTTGCTTTATCAGATAGTATTTTTTTTATTGGAGGAATGAGTTTAAATTAAAATAAAATTGGATCAAAATTCTACTACTCGTTGATGAGTCGCATCATATATTATAATTTTTTAGATCTGAATTAATGCTCACACCAAAACAGCCATGAGTAGAATGAGGAGTATTACTGAGCATAAATGCTTTTGTATTGTCAAAGTTATGTTTTCTTTAACACATCAAGTTTGAACTAAAGCGTTAAAGTAAAGTAGCGCATGCAAGGAAAAAGTAAACAAATAAAAATTGGCCAAAATTTTGGTTATTTTCTTTAACGTTAGATGTCGCTAGTCATGAAATTACGTCAAAATCATATTAAAAACCAGTTTAAAGGGATTAAGTTGATGATTTGAAAAATATCAATCAACTACAACATTTTGCAAGATTCAAATTTAAATAATATAGGACTTTGTTATTATTTTCAAAGGCTCAAGCATCAAAGCGCCCCTTACGGAATAAAGAAGTACTAAAATTTTGGCCAATTCCTTTGGGGAAAAAAGGAAGAATTTTATGTTATGCATGCGCTACTTTACTTAACGCTTTAGTCGAACAGGGAGTCTAGCAAGGTGTCTTATATATAGTATATAGATAGCAATGATTATTTAGTCATTATTTATATTGTCATTGCCACACAAAAATAATAAATTGTAAATATATAATTTTTGGTATATATAAGTTGTTCCCCCACATGCATATTGTCAATCTATCCATTAAGTAATGTTACATTGACTTCCAAAAGCATATTTTAATATCCATCATAATAATATTTTTATTATAGTTATACCGGGTGTATTCATATTTATTTGTCCCTAAAGCCCCCACGTTATTAACAATAATGTCTAATCAATAATGCTGTCATCGTTTCCTTTCTTTCACATGTGTTGCATCCGGTAAGTTATTGCCATCAGTCTTTTATATGTTGATTCAATAACATACGTACAC
>CP045895.1:3979053-3996830 GCA_013387185.1 Caligus rogercresseyi | reverse complement strand
AATTAATCATTTTGTGCATATTGCTTTAGTTTTTAATTTTTATTGTGACATTATTTTTTTGGAGCTGTTAAACATAAACATAAAACTATGAAGATTTTTGAAATAATTTTCTCAGTTCATAGATAGTCTTACACTAAATTTCAATCCTGTCTTCGCCAGATAAATCAAAATAATTTAATAAAATAAGGAGTTAATTTAAGTAGATTTAATTATATGTTAAATGTAATTTTTGAGTTTACTGTTTCATTTATTGTATTGTTTTTACCATACTGTCTTAAGATTGTGTTTTTTATCTACTTCTATCTAGTGTATTCTTATTTTTTACACTGTATTGGATTTTAGCTAATAAATAAACATCTTAACCCAAAAAAACAGAAAAACAAAAAATATATATTGCCCAATTCCTTCAAAAGTGTAAAATATATTAATTTCATATTTTTCTTAATATAATATTTTATGAATAATTGAATACTTCAAAACATTGTCTGATTAAACTCTGCAGCTACTGAATGATCAATTTAGAATAATTTGTGTAAAACCGTATTAAGTATCAATTGTAGTTCTATTTTCTTGTATGATTCCTAATCTTCACGGTTCATTTGTGATTAGAAAAGTCCTTATATATTGTCTCATTTCAAGTTTATATATTAAATGTCTTTGGCTCATTTACAATAGATAACGTACTCACATGTCTAAATCGATACCAACTAGCATAACATGGGTCCATAGGCCTTAAAGGCTAATACAATGGGATTTTTCACTTACACATTTGCTTAAAAGTCCTGTTTTTTTTTGTTTTAAATTTAGTAATTTATACAATTTTGCAAAGGGAACCGATTTTTGGAAGTTTTAAGAGGCTGGGAAGTTACCTTGAAATAATAAGTGGATATTCCTCACCACTGAATTTTTTTGTGGAAACTACTAACAATATTTATAACATTTTATTATAAAAATTTCAACTCATCTAAATGAAAAGTATATTTGTCAACTTCGTTGGTACTAGTGATGGTTACAGGTATAACAAACAGCGTTTGAATCCTTAGGCATCAAACGTATGTAAGTAAACAGCTTGAAAGCTCAAAATATAGCGTGTAAAACGAAAATATCAGCTTCAGAACGTTTGCATTTTAAAAACTAAAATAAAAAGAAGATTATTATATACAATCAAACAAATAATCCCATGGTTTTATTTTAAATGTGTTTCCACAGTTTTGTTAATACACTCAGGAAAACCAATACCTGTATAAAAGTGCGTTTTGCCCACTGACCTCAAGGGACTGTATACAACCACACTGCATATTAGACACATGCTATGAGTGGGTGACACCACCTTTTTTGAGCTAAGAAAATAGCCCCCCCCCCCCCCCTCCTCCTCCTACCATAGACACATAAAAAACACAATCAAAAAAATAATAAGAAGCACACCATCCATAAAGAACCCCATTCAAAGGAGAAGAATGGTTGTGCTCGTCCCCAAAGCAGGAGCAGAGCTCTGTCTAAACCATTCCCTAAACAGCCATGATCACGGAGAAGAAAGAAAAAGAATTATAAAGTTAAACATTCACGTCATTGCTCCCCCCCCCCCCCCCTCTAGCTAGCTTATTTGTATCTATGTTACAGGCAACCAAAATAAAGAAAGAAAAACCTAAAATATTATGTGATTAAAAAAATAACAACACATACACACACATAATTTCAATGTATCATGACAGTAGGATTTTTATTCTCTTCATATAAAGGTATAGGCTGTTTCTATACTAAGTATTATTATTATTACAAACCAGGTTCCTTTTTTTCTTAGATCCTAACTATATATATATATATATATGTATAAATACTAACAAGTTGTTGAGTTTCTTGAAAGAGAGAGAGAAAAAGCCAAGAAACACAGTGGTGTTGGCATGTAAGCCAACATGTTTAGAAGCTTTAAAAAATGCTTTACCAGACAATAAAGATGGAAGTCATTCTGTCCTAACTTAAGGGAGCTTCTCCTTTTTTTTGCTTTAATTGCTTCCAATACATGCCAACGTACTACTTAATTATATATTAAATGGTCATTAACCTTAAGGGGCTGCTATGGGGTAATTAGAGGCTTTAGAACTCTAATTTGTCGTTTTGGGTCCTAACGAGGTCGAGATACACGAACGTGTAATTATCACTTACATGAGTTTATATCTGCATTTTTCTACTAAATTTATATTTTTTATAAAAAAGGGAGTAAGAATTTAATGTTTTTAAAATGGAGTGATCAGGGTAACATCTCATTTGCGTAGAGTTTAATGGTCAAAGGTATGTAATCATATAAGGGTGCAATGGCACCTATTTTCCTTGGTTCAAGTGTGTGACGTCACATATATGTAAGTATTTTATGCTCTTATAATGGAAGCGGTACAGATCATAGAGATATAAAAATATAGAGAGCTTATTGGAACTCGTCAGAGAAATACGTCATTGTGTCAAGAATATAGCTGAACGCGCGGTTTCCTCTGCTTTTGGAGGGAAGAGAAATCCGTCATTGTGTTATGTTTATATCTATATGATTCAATCTCTATGATCAGCTTACGATGACGTAGTATCAATATCTTTGTTTATAGTGGACACACAGAAACAATAGACGCTGTTTCTCTGCTATTGAAGGGAATCAGCTCTCTATATCTTTATATCTCTATGATAATGAACCAGTTATACTGGAAACTGCTCATAGTTTTCACTTATAGATACGTAAAGGGAGTAAATAAGAAAAGGACGTAGAAGATAATAAAATATATAAGTTTAAAATTTAGGCATGAACAAACTAATCATCAAATAAACCATGCAAAAAATCAGCAAATATTAATTAAAAATATCAAACATTAAATGCTATAAAGTTTCCATTCATTTTTTAATTCTTACACAAAATATATTTCACTCACCATCATATATATTTTAGGGTGTAAACAGTATAATGAAACATACACTTCTTATTTAGTTGTATCTCGTTATGAATCTAATGACGAATGCATAAAATATGCCAATTATCATTATGACCGGTATAGCATGCCAAAAGCTGAAGGCATTCTTTGTCCAAAGATAGTTTGGCTTGCTGAGAGACAAAACCTGTAATTTTGAAAAAAAAAACAAACATTTTTATTACTATTCATTAGTTTGAAAAGCGAGTTTTGTTTACAATTTTAGTTAAAAATGCATTTTGTTAGTCCATGAGTGTGGAAATACTTTTTAAATATGTGACAGGGTTTTATAGATAATACTTTTTATGAAATTCATGAATTGACATAGTCGAAATCCAGTTCCGAATGTTCAAAAGAGGAAATCGCAAAATATATATTGTATTTTTATTATCAGATCGCTCTATTTTTAGACAATGACTTAAGTTGGCCCTATTCTTTAAATTGAAAACTATGAACGAAGGGTTTTGTTTTTAAAGATATGACATCCATGTTGAAAGAGTGATATATAGTATGTTATAGAAACATGCATTTAGAGAAAGATTAAAAAAACTTATTGGTCTGTTTTTGCGCTTACGCTACCTATGTATATTCTATTCTGTTAATTACCTCCGCCGAGGAGGTATTGTTTTTCACTGCTTGGGTTTTGTTGGTTTGTTGTTTGTTGTTTTGTCAGCAGGATAACTCAAAAATACCGAACGGATTCTGATGAAACTTTGTGGAGTTGTTTAAAAGAGCCAAAAACACAAGTGATTAAATTTTTGGCATCTCTGAGTGCAGAATTAAGATGCAAAATGAGTTAAATACTAATACATATTTCAAGTTAGCCTACTCTGCCAATAGATGTCGCTGTACTGTGAAATCGGGTGCAGGGGTGAGCGTCTTCCCTCGGAATTTTCCGTCTAGGGGAACCCTCCACCGTTCCTCTACGCCGCCCCAGTCGTGAAAATCCGCCTCGGAATGGCTCATAAGGACCCCGTGACGGCGGAGTTTGCACTCTCTGAGTGTATATATGCCTCTAGATTTATATATTTATATATGTAAACGTAATTTATATTTACTTTACTTATGACAGAACTTTAACCCAGGATTTAAAAAAGAGTATTGGTATATATTCTAACCAATCTTAAGCATTGATACAAATAAACCTTAGAGAATCAATCCCTCATTCTCTAAAAATCGGGTCACAAGAAAAAGAACCTTTAGAAAACGCCTCTTCCGTCTTTGTTTTACCCATCACTTTTCCTGGAATCCCGATTTAATTCCTTGTCCAACATGATGGGATGCAAAGCCATAATTCCTAGCACTTATCAAGTCGGGCGTGATGATAATATTAATATAAAAACATGAGTGCCACAGAATCGTTTTATTGGCCCCTATGAAGGAGTCTCCCCCCGCCGATTAAAGTAATCAATTTAAAAGAGAATTTCACATACCTACAGAGTGTGACCTCCTCATATTTCGCAAAGCCATCACGAAATATATATATATATCTATATATATTATATATATATACATATTATATCTATAATTTTATTGTCGTAAAGAAAAACTTATATGCTTAGTTATTGTGATTGTGTAAAAATATTTCACTACATAACTTCATACTTAAAGACTGCTTGAAATGTATGCATGGTATGAAATTACAATAAAATGCCATTAATCCAGGCAATGGCATTAATAATTCATTAAAAGGACTTCATAGACTATCACTGAATAACAAATGTTCGAGTTTATTTTTATTATGTATTATTAGTTATTTAAACTATATATTTTTTGAAAATTATATTTAAATATTATTTAATTAACTTAGCGAATACCGTACTCTAATCTGGAGAACATTTATGCTGTGTGAGCAACAAGTCATGGTTTTAAATGTGTTTTGTCTTTACTTGAACCTGTGACAACGATAGTCGAATTTTTCAATTGTATGTACAGCATGAGCATTAGGGGGTATTATATAAACCTAATATTAAGATATCAAAATTTATCCCCCCCGCGAAAGTTGCGTCATTAAGAAACTAAAAGATCGTATGAAAAATGGATTTTGGTTTGACCCCCCCCCCTTACCCCCCCCAAATTGCGTTCAAGGTTTTCGTTATGAAGCAAAACTTTTGTTATTACTTATTTTGCAAAATTTAGTTTTACAAATCTAGCTATGATCAATTTATTTACTTTGTTATTTTTTTGCAAATTTTCATCAAACAATATTTAGAGCCCATAAATGAGCATAAGTGCTGACGTACCACCCATTTTTTAAATAACGGCTCCTCCTAGGGTCTTAGTTGGTGCGTCAGCAGTTATGTTCATTTATTGACACTATATCTACGACGAAATTTTGCAAAAAATAACAAAGTCTTAATTGGTTCATAGCTAATTTTGTAAAACTATATTTTTCCAAATAAGCAATAACAAAAAGTTTTGTCTTCATAACGAAACCTTTGAACCAATTTGGGGGGGGGGGGTAAGGGTGGGTCAAACCAAATCCATTTTTCTACGATCATTTAGTTTCTTTATGACGCACTTGTCGCGGGGGGATAAATTTTGATATCTTAATATTATGTTTCTATAATACCCCCTAATGAGCATGGGTATATTTTTAGACTTTTAGGTTAATTTAGTTTTTCAATAACTATTTTGCAAACTCGATCCTCCCTTATTTTGAAAAAGAGGTCATCACCAATCCCGCTAACAGAGCTATATTAATATTTAACAATTTCTTTGAATATCGATGTTTCCCATTTATATCTTTTTTCCCATAATATACATCGGACTTAATAACACAGGAGAAAATATCTGATATATATTTTATCATTCAAGATTTGAAATATAGGGACCAAGATCTAAATATTATACTAGTAAAAATGTTTGTTCATACCACATCACACAAATTGCTGAGTTTTTTTGATTTAGATAGACCATCATTTAAATTATTCTAAGAACCAAAAGGAAATGCCTGTTTTAATATCTTATGCCACATCACAAACTAGGCAATAAGGGGCATCGAAGCCGTGCGTGCTAGGCGTGTTTTCAACTCTCAATGTTGGGGCGCATGATTCTAATCCCGAGAGGGGATGGTCCATTTTTGCTCTACCTCATGATAAGATCCTAGGTTCGAAGACTACTATAATGCTATATGGCTTATTTATATCCTATCGGTGCAATTATCGAACCGATAACGTCAAAAACACAACAAAAAACAAAAACCCTAAATAGCTGTTAGTATATTGATGATTATCATTTGTTTATTAATAGGGCTGAAACTGTAATCAACCTTCCTGGAGCAGAACGAACCTTTTAAAAAATAAACTCTTATTGGCGAATTAATCACACATGTTAATACAAATTTTGAGAAAAAGTTGTAACTTCTTTTTCTAAGTATAGAGAGAGCGACTTTTTTAGACATAAAAACCCAAAACTTTTGTAAGCAAGAATAACATAACTGCATTTATTATTTAACTTATTTTTTTTTAAACGTTTCGCCCAAAATGCATATTTTTATTACCTCCCCGCCGAAGGAGTCATTGTTTTCCACACTGCGTCGTTGGTTTTTTGGTTTGTTTTTTGTTGGTTTGTCAGCAAGATAACTCAAAAAGTACCGAACGGATTCGGATGAAACTTTGTGGAGTTGTTAGAAATGGCAAAAGGAAAAGTGATTAATTTTGGCATCTCTGAGTGCAGAATTAAGATGCAAAATGAGTTAAATACTAATAAATATTTCAAGTTAGACTACTCTGCCATAGATGTCGCCTGTACTGTAAAATCGGGTGCCGGGAGCGTCTTTCCTCTTAGAATTTCCGTCCGGGGAAACCCGCCCCCGTCCCTCTACGCCGCCCCAGTCGTGAAAATCCGCCTCGGAAGGTTCATAGGACCCCGTGACGGCGGAGTTGGCACTCGCTGAGTGTATAATGCCTCTAGTTTTCACTGGCGTTGGTTTGTTGGTTTGTTTGTCAGCAGGATAACTCAAAAAGCGCAAAACGGATTCGGATGAACTTTGTGAGTTGTTGGAAATGCCAAAAGGAACAAGTGATTAAATTTTGCCATCTCTAGTGCTTCTTAAATGCAAACTGACTAAATACTAATAATATTCAAGTTAGCCTACTCTGCCAATAGATGTCCGCTGTGCTGTGCTCTCCTCTTTGATGACGTCAGTTTCTGTTATTTTCCATGTACCTCTAGAGTGTAAACAATAAAGGACCGTAGTAGAGTTAAAGGGACAGTACGTACGATGGTTGGAAATGACAAAAGACCAAGTGATTCATTTGGTGGGGATCGGCGGAGGTTTCACTCTCTGAAGTCCTCTAATTTATATTTGTTTCGCATATTTAAACCTTTTTTGGGCTTATTTTTTTCTACCTATTTATTAATTTTCTTTCCCCCATACTTTAGGCATCTATGACATTTTTGACATAATACATATTAGCCGTGTGTGTTAATTTTTCAACTCTCAATTGTTGGGTGCGCAGGTTCGAATACCCGAGAGGGAAAGGTGTTTTTTGGGTCCGCTACGGTCATTGATAAGAGTATCCTAGGTTTCCATAACTCTAATCAATACACTAGATTGTCTTATTTATATCAGTCGGATTCTACTGCAATTCTATCGAACCAATAAGCAAATGATAATAATAATACGAGTCCACCGACTCAAATAATTTTCCTTAACCCCCCATTATTATTTATTACAAAGATATTTCTACATTTATCCCTTAGTCTATACATTAATTTCCCTTCGACTAGTTAGTGAATAAAATACCAATAACACAGGCTTAAAATAAATGTGCTCAATATACAATAAACTAAACTAACGAACCCACCACAAAATGTGAATATATTGCTACTATATTTATTTTTTTTGCCTATATGGTTCGATAGAATTGCATCCAATTTGATATAAATAAGCATTATAGCATATAATTAGTCTATCGAACTTAGGAGGATCTTATCAATGAGGAGACCAAAAATGACCATCCCCTCTCGGAATTCGAACCTGCGCCCCAACATTGACAATTGAACAAGCCTTAACACGCACGCTATCGAGGCTCCTTTGAAATTATATATTTTAATAATACTATTTACAAAATCTTTCGGGTAGTACCTTTTATTATTTATTTACAAGGGTCATACTTGATTACCAAATATGTAGGGACTAGAATTGAGCCTACCTATAGAAAGAATGTTGAGTCAGATACAACTGAAACCACCGGTCTAATTGATTCCCTTTCTTGTTTTTTTTTACTTTACTCTTTTAACTTGTTGTAAATAATAAGGCTCAAATAGCCATTTACCTTTCCTTTACAATATTAATTTTTCTAATTAAAGACCCCTTAAACCCACCCAAACATGACCACAAATACTAATTGTGTCACATTGTTCAGGGACATCCTCTATGGCTTTGAGGGCATCCGACATGGCAAAGGAATTCCATCGTTTTTCTTAAGTGTTTTTGCTTTGTTTTTTCTATAGTATAAGCTTCATAAAGGCAAAATCTCCTTTCTCTCTCTCTCTTAATGAAAGACCTCTGGGGAAACAAACAACAAAAACACTCAGCACTGTCCTCTAATTTGAAAGTGACACTCTAATATGTGGGGCAATAAACACTCAAACTTGATAAACAGCGGTCATCAGCCATGAGGAGGAGGAGAAGGGAACGCCCGGCCTTTGAAAAAATGAGACGTAATCATTGGATATAATAATAATCCCGACTTCTTATCATCAAACATTGAAATTCCTTGATATATAAAATCGTTAAAAATAATAATAATAATAAGATGATTATGACAATTGAGGACAATGAGTTCCTTGTATCTTTCCCTTGTATTCTTATCACGTTCGCCTCCAGTTGCACTCTTAAATGACACTTCAAAGAGGCGCTTCTCAAACTACGAAGTCCATGCCGAACCGGTTCGAACATATATAGGTAAAAAATAACGAATAATTATTCTCGCGATAAGACATGCGACTTTTATCCTCAAGAGCATCTTTTTCATCGATGAAAAGTGAGCTTTGGTGAAGAACGATACGACGAAGTAAGGGTTCCGAGTTTACGCTATTATAATACTCTCGATAATATTGAAAAAACAAAAAAAATTTGTTGATAGTAATGTTTTAAAGATAAACTTTATTGTGTATTTATATTAATCATTGCAATTTTAACTCGAAGTGGCTTTGTATTTTAGATCATTTTACGTACATTCCTATTATGCTTCTATATTTTTAAGGTTTATGAAAAAATAAACATACAAGTGATTGGTTTTTTAACAGACTAAGATATCTATTAGCTCATAGACTTTGAATCAAGAAGTGCTAAATATTTCCCACCGTCATATTCAATAATGGAAGCTTACACAACTTATTCTTAAACGTTTTTTTCTTCTATACCCTTTCTTTGGCATGAAAATTATAAACAAATACAGTTAAAAGAAAAAGTATCAGGTGTGCAATACCAAAACTATAAAGTCATAAACAAACATTTAAAAAAAATCACTCATATTATTTTTTGATTTTCGATTTGAATACATAAAATGGCATCCATGTATAAGTCTTTCTTATTGAAGAGTGTGTAATATTGAAATTGCCTTTGTTATTAACGGGTAAGATTATTCCGTAAGATACTCATTTGTAATTCAATGCTCTTCATGTGATCATAAAAGATTGAGAAGCCTCGTTAGATGTTCAAATAATATGTAAAATCGATTTAGGAACTGTATAGTGGATGATTTTATCTAGAAGTAGATTAAAAGTATTGATATATTTTCAATAAATGATAAAAACATAATATACATCTTGTTCAAACTTTGATCATAGAACATCAAATGTAGCAGTACCGAAATTCCACGCCTTTTGATGGAATAATATATTATACACCAAAGATACTTGGGTTTGTGAAGTTATATTGCAATTATATATATATATAATATATATATCAGGAACGACCGGGACACTTTTTTTCGCCGGGACCCGGGCCGGGCGGGACTTAAATTTTTCGAGAAGGGCCGGGACTTCAGTATATTGTCGTTCCTTCGTCATTCTGAAAGTGACGACGTTTTTCCAAATTTGCAAAAAAAGGAACGACGTTTTTTTAGAAAACAATTTCCAAAAAAAAGTGACGACGGTTTTTTTAGAAAAGAGATTCCCCAAAAAAGTGACGAAGTTTTTTTAGAAAATAATTTCCTAAAAAGTCCCGGGACGGGACACTCTAAAAACAGCCGGACCCGGGCCGGGTACTTGGTTGTTCTTGATTTATATATATATATATATTTATTTAATATAATTACACATAAAAGGTGCCTCTTTCCCTTCTGGTGCCTTATTTACTCAATATGCCATGCCACTAAATTCTTGTTTAATGTTATATAGAAATAAAAAAATCATAACTTATAGTTTCTGACAGTCTTTATTGTATAAGATGTCCGTTTATTCAATTGTAAACAGCAAAAACAAGAAATTCACAGTATTTAAATTCATATTTTCCCCTCCAACAGATTAAAACCGTTGAATATATGGTTTAAAAAAATGCATCTACCTCAGCTTTTTCAAAGTAATCTTTATGCTATGTAAATATATGTATGTACATTTAATATATCTAGTAGGTCTTTATTCTTACTAAATTACCTCCGCCGAAGGAGGTATTGTTTTCACTGGCGTTGGTTTGTTGTTTGTTTGTGTTTGTTGTTTGTTGGTTTGTTTGTCAGCAGGATAATTCAAAAAGTACGGAACGGATTTCGGATGAAACTTGGTGGAGTTGTTGGAATGTCAAAAGTAACAAGTGATTAAATTTTGGCATCTCTGAGTGCAGAATTAAGATGCAAAACGAGCTAAATACTAATAAATATTTCAAGTTTAGCCTACTCTGCCAATAGATGTCGCTGTGCTGTAAAATCGGGTGCCGGGAGCGTCTTCCTCTCGGAATTCCGTCGAGGGAACCCTCCCCCGTCCCTCTACGCCGCCCCAGTCGTGAAAAATCCGCCTCGAAAGGTTCATAAGGACCCCTTACGGCGGAGGTTGCACTCTCTGAGTGTATATATGCCTCTAGTTTATTTTATAACTATATTTTGATTCATTTTGTCGTATTATATATTCAAAGTTGTAAATAGACCCTGTTTAGGTAATTGAAAGTCACAACATAGCTTTCAACTCTAAATACAAAAGAGTTTTAATTGTAGTTGCTTTTTGTTCTATCCACCTTCATTAACGGAAAAATGGTGGTATTGTTTTTTTAATTAATTTGCTTTGTCTACATAAATGACAAAAGAAATTGCTATTTCTGGTGTTTTCCAAAGTTAAGCAATTATTTTACAAAACAAAAATTATGAGATAATAAATAGGAAATATGCATAGAGAAGTGCTACTAAATTGGAATAATCTTATAAATAAAAAATGCTCTGAGTTTTAACACGGATTATACTTAGCTACATATTAATAATAGTTTTGTTCGTTTGCTTGCTTAATTTATCTTACTACTTCCATCAATTACTTATTTTTTTGCTCTTCCTTTATTTGTTCAGAGAGGACATATATATATATATATATATATATATTATATATAGATATATATTATATATATATATATATATATATATATATATATAAATGGACCTATATACATGAATAAAAATAAATAAACATTATAGTTTATGATAAAACTCTGAATAAAGACATTATCAACTATAAAACACTATTAAAAACAGATGACAAATTACATGTGAATGATTATTTATAAAATTTCATATTTTTTTTGATTAACTTAAATAATGACTTGATCCTGATTGGTAAAACTTTACAATGCTGGCGGCGCTGGTCCAGGAGTCATTTAAAACGGAAAGGTATTTTGAGTGCCAGGGTAGAATAACGTGCTGCAGCTGTATATTATTTTCTTCAAATCGTCGTTTCCTCACAACTCTGTTGTTTGTGATGCAGTTGGCAATCCACGCCTTGGAGTTGAGAATGGCAAATCCAATCGACTTTGCCTTGGGTGACTGGGGCCCAGTTTTCTTCGCCAGTCCAAATAAAATATTCCTCTCACATAATTATCTCCACTTTTATCCGGGTCTCTCACATTAAGAACCACAAACTTTTTTCTCCGTGTTGTTTACTCAGGTTCATTAGGAACCAATTTATTTTGTATAAACTAGAACCTGTATGAGATATCCAGAATAACCTGTCGTCTTGCAGTATAACTAATATATTTTCATCTTTATCAGTTTTCCCGGCCTTCACAAAAATAAGATATGAGTCCTTTTTTTAGCTCCAGCATAATCCTAACCGGTATTTTTTTCGCTATCAAGCCACAAGAATATCTTGGTTTCGTTACAGCCTAAAATTAGATCTGGTCAATAGAGATTTTTTGGTCGATGGCACTATGTTCCTAGACAATTTAAAGGTTGTAACGGATAAAGAAAGCACCAAAATATACACAGATGACTTTTGTATGGGGTTTCAAAAAGTTCTAGATTAAATTGGTGCAAGGTTTAGCCCAGTGCTTAGTTGTTTTTGGGACACCCAGTTTGGCCGGCATCTAAAAACCATCGAGATACTTTGGCCATAGCAGCGCAGGTTTTTTCTTCATTTTTTCATATTCGATGGCTGGTTAAGACAAGGAGGCTGCCGGTCGGTTCTTCTTATGTGGTCATTTGGGTAGATCTTGTGATCGATGTTTTTCGAAAAGTATATCTCGATTACAAAAAGGTTTTAAGCATCCCAGCCTTAAAGCACTTCATAGTAACACTCTTACTTGTTTCATAATGATCAAATTAATAATTTGAGGACTTCTAAGATTAAAGAGAATTGGAAAGAGGATGTAGTTTTGATTATTTTACATTAAGTTCTTAAGGACTTTTTCCGTATGTGGGTTCTCTGAGTGAATAAGTAAGGAAAAAAATAGAGCCATACCCGTCTACCACTTAAGCAGTCATGATGCCATTAATTAAATCTTTAGGCCTATTCTATGGCAATTTAAAAAATCATCTTTATGATCGATATTCATTATTAGTATAATGAATATCGATCATAAAGATGATTTTTTTTGTGAGCGTTCAGCTTTTTTGGGTTCAGCGTTCCGTTCAGCGTTAAAAAAAATTAGCGTTCCGTTCAGCGTTCCGTTCAATGTTTTTGCGTTCAGCGTTCCGTTAGCGTTCAGCGTTCAAATATATAAAAAGTAATGCGTAGTGATGACGTTTTTTTTAAAGAAAAAATTTCACAAAAAAAGTACTGCGTAGTGATGACGTTTTTTTTTAGAAAAGAATTTCCAAAAAAAGTACTGCGTAGTGATGACGTTTTTTTATAGAAAAGAATTTCCAAAAAAAGACTGCGTACTAATGACGTTTTTTTGTTTAGAAAAGAATTTCCAAAAAAAGTACTGCGTAGTGATGACGTTTTGTTTTTAGAAAATAATTTCAAAAAAAAGTACTGCGTAGTGAAATTTCCCAAAAAGTACTGCGGAGTAATGACTTTTTTTTTTAGAATTTCCAAAAAAAATCAAAGAAAAGTTGGGGAAAATTGAACGCTGAACGCAAACTCTTTTTTTTTTGCGTTTCAACGTTCAAAAAAAGTTGCGTTCCGTTCAGCGTTCCGTTCATTGAACGTGCGTTCAGCTGAAACGCCGTTCAATTGGCGTTCCGTTCACAAGCCTGATTATTACTGATTTTATTTATAGTTATTATGCGAAAAAGTCCGGTTACTTATATTTTGTTATGTCGAACAAAGATTTTTTTCGTTTAAGATATTTTATTTATCATCATCAAAAAAAACAGTGTAGATAATGCAAATCAGACAATACGATAGTAAATATAAACATACAAACTATGCGATTGCGTTAAACAATACAAAAATGAACATTAAAATTACTGCCTAGAATTTTTTTGTCATCCTTATTTTACTGGACTTCCATTCTTATATGTTATCGGAATAAAACTTTTTTAAAGTTCAAGAAGGTATAAAAAAATATTTTGCTTTTTAAAATCGTTATTCCTCAAATACTCCATATGAAGGCCATGATTTTTTGAAATTATATATATTTATATATCAGGAAACGACCGGACACCTTTTTTCGCCGGTTTTATTAAGTTTTCAAGCCGGGCCAGGTCAAAACCGGGCCGGGACATAATATATTTTTCGTTCCTTCGACATTCTAAAGTCAAGAATTTCCAAAAAAAGTGATGACGTTTTTTTTTTTTTTTTTTTGCAAATATTTGCAACTAATAATACAGTGTAATACATACTACACTAAATATACAAATAAAATATATAATAAAACTCTCTTCAACAGTTACGTAAAAACATAAATGAACGTTATAGTTCAGATTTACTGTTAAAAAGTGATGACCTAAATATAATATGACAATTTATTGTTCCTTAAAAAACGCCGATATTTTCTTAAAATCCTCTTGGCTGATTTTAAAAATTGAATTGATCTCGATGGTACGAATCGGACGACATTTCCAGCCCATTTCCAATCATCTGATGTTGCGTTCGGAATCTTAATTTGCAGAGCTGAGTAGCGGGCGGCGGCTCCAATGATTATTGCCCTTAGGTCCTCGACCTCGATGAAAAAGTTTGTCGTAATCTTTTTTTGCAACTAACGATTTTATATTTAAAAGTGCTGTGTCATAGCTTTTGGATAGGGGGGGGTGGGGGGGGGGCATTATATTTACGTTTATAAAACACCAAAAAAAATAAAGGCTTTTATAAGATTGAGGTAATTATTTCATTTCGCACACATTTATTTGTATAAAACGCTTGACTACCAAGAGCACAGGACATTCAGCAAATGCATGAATGATTGAATTGAATAAAGCCCCACAGTTATACAAGGGTAATAAAATCTAAGTAAACGAGCAGAAATCTGAAACTGAGCTGTACATTGGCACTATCCATTATACCACATGTCGTCCGAAAATTCCTCTGTTTCCATGATTGAGGAAGACCAAGCAATTGTAAGAAGCTCTCATATATAGATCCAAAGGACTCTTCACTATGGGTATACAATTTTAAAAACCAAGGCTTGGACGGACTAAAATCATTGCATGAGCGTTCTAAAGGAAAACGAAACCTACCTACATTGAAGACAGGAGCCAATCTCAGGTCATGGAGTGTTAGAATATTTTGAGATAAAGCGATTCTCTCTAATGCAGCAGGATATCCAAATTTTTTGAGAAAAGGTTATTTTTCCCTATTTTCATAAATTACATCCACAACAGTATCTGAAAAGAAATTAGGCAGAACCGCCATATGATTCTTTGTATTGAAGCAAAAAGGGAAAAATGCTTCCAAATCTGGGTTCGTTAAAGGAGTACCCATATGGAACCAATTGTAAAATTCGGAGGATGAATAAAATATTCTCCAGTTCTTTGTCGTGTTAAAACGCCCATTTCTTCTACGATTCGTAGATAACATTTGGGTAAGATAGAGCCTAACTGACAGAGTCTACCTCCAGCAATATTTGTAGGACGTTTTAAGGAGGGTAGATATGACTTATGAGAAAGAGTACGCAGCCAAGAGTCTTCTTCTATTATTGCGAATCAGCAATAAACGGGATGGATGTGGCTCTATACATCACCAGTTGAATCACTCGGGGATATATAGGTCGATCCTTTCTGCAAAGAAAGATTGTGCCATTGCCTCACTTTATTATAAACCATCCGAATCATTTGAGACCAATTACTCTCTGAGACACCATTTTTCCTCCATTCAATACCAAGAATGGCGAGTGGAGTCAAACGACTTCCTGAAATCGATCGCAACCAAGGCACCATATCTTTTACGACGATTAATGGATTCTATTGCTGTGGAAATATTTTCTAGAAATATCAGTAGTTTCCTATGTTAAGAAAACCCTTCTGTCCTCCTCCTATTTTTGAATTTAAAATGGGTTCGATCTGTTTAGCGCTAAAACACCTGCTAAAATTATGTACGCGTCATTTAAAATGGTTATTGGTCTCAGTGATTAAAATCTGTTCCGTCTCCCTTCTTCGGAAGCAAAACTATACGACCCCCTAGAACGAGTACAGGGAATTCTTCCTTATTGTTCCATAAAATTTCCTATGGTTAAGAGATACGGCGTTATCTCTTTTGGAGCAAGGGTAAAAACACGTCCACAGATACCATCACAACCAGACGCTTTGTAGTCTTATAGTCTTTTTGATATATTCTATAATGTTTTCCATCGTATACACCTGGGACGTAACAGGATTTTTCTTTTGGGGAAGTTGGATTGTCACCACCTAATATATCAGAGAACCGCTTATGAAAAAATTGTAATATATCCGAAGGTATATTTAAAACCCTATTTTCGGCAATAAGGTTTTTAAAGTCGATGCAGAACAATGCTCATTACGAGGGAGATATTTATATGTAAGGGAAACTTTCGTTTCGATGTCTCTTTTTCTTGCCATTTCTGTTTCTGCGATGTCAGTGATGTAATTTATTAAATCTGTAGTAATTGGTTTGATGAATATCGAAGTGCCGGTCAAAGCATTCTCAATACTACTGTGCAGACGAGGCTTTCCTTTTCTCAGACTTAAATAACTCTTAACTGTTTTCATAACAAATGTAGTTTTTTTTATAAATGAATCTCCAAAAAAAAGTAACGACTTTTTTCTGAAGTGTTGATTTTTAATTTTTTTATGACAAACGAAATATTGATTAAATATTGATGTCCGGCCGGTGTATAAAAAATGGGACACCGGACGGTCCTGGACGCTCAAAAAACAGCCGGGACCGGGCCGGGTACCAAGTCGTTTCTGATATATATATATTTATTTATACATATATATTGTATATATACTATTTAACCCATATAAAAATTATTATAGATTTTATGATATTTTGGATACAAGTCTATTAGATTTCTTATGATGCACTTGTTATATTTCCAGGAATTTATAATACAACTTATTTTGATAGACTATGTATACTAATGATATAACGCTTTTTTATATCTGCGAGGATTATACAATCATGTAACCATATATGTAGAGAAAAAAAGAGATTGATGTCATCATAAAAGCTACACACGCCTTTAAAGAGAAAACAAATTATGATTAGATAATATTGAAATAAAAAAATCTTTTGCTGTAAGTGATAATGATGTCATTGGATAGATTTTCACTTTACCTAAATAATATCCATATTAAAGAATAAGAGAGATATGTGGAAGCGTTTTTCACTCTAAATGTTGAGGATGCAGGTTTTATCATTTTATGGAATATATTCCAGGTTGATAGAATGTTTTAATGCTATAAAACTATTTATCTCCACAAATAGATAAATATGTATGGAACGGGGGAAATATAATTCGTCGATATTAAAAACTTTTGCATTTTTGAAATTCAAAACCCTTAAATATTTAAAAATACTAATAAAAAAATAATGTTTATACCTATATATATATATATAGATATATGTACTATAAAATATACCTATATATATGTATATATATATATGATATATTATATATATAGATATATATATATATATATATATATCTATCAGGAAACGACTGGGACACTTTTTTTCGCGGGACCGGGCTGGACTTAAATTTTTCACGCTGAGCCAAAAACCGGGCCGGGACATAATTTATATTTTTGTTCCTTCGACATTCACAAAAAAGTGATGACGGTTTTTTTAGAAAATAATTTCCAAAAAAGGACAAGGTTTTTTTTCGGAAATTAATTCTTCAAAAAATGATGACAATTTTTTAAAATAGAAACTCCAAAAAGTTTCTGAAGTTATGATTTTTTACATTTTAATGACAAACGAAATATTGAATTAATATTGATGTCTGGTCGGTGTATAAAAACCGGGACCACCGGGCCGGGACGCTAAAAAAAAACAGGC
>CP045895.1:3921507-3956028 GCA_013387185.1 Caligus rogercresseyi | reverse complement strand
TATTGCATGTCAATTAGCGTTTTATAAATCAATCACCTCCATAAAGCATCGTTTGCAGCCACTTTTTCCCACAAAATCACATGTTTAATTGATTTTGGTCACAATTTGGAGTGTGTACTTGGTGATTTTGTTCAGCTTCAATGGAGTATTTGTTTTGTTTTGAGTTGGTTGTGGTGAGAGGTTGCGTGTTTCAGACTTGCAACTGCGCAGAAAATAGAGATTACTACTCATTTAAGCAATTTCACGAGTTTATTTAGATTAAAATTGATATAATGATCATGTAAAATTACAAATTAGTTGTATTGCATTCAATTATCGTTTTTTTTCAAATCAATAACTCCATAAAGTGTCGTTTTTAGCCACTTTTGTACTCAGATACCTAATTTAAGTGTTGTTTGTACAATTTGGATTGTGTACTTGATATGGTTTTGTTCAGTTTAAATGATTATTTTGTGATTTTTTGGTGGTTGTGGTTAGAGGTTGCGTGTTTCAGACTTGCAACAAGCCACAAAAAATATAGATACTACTTATTTAGCAATTTTTACGAGTTTATATAGATTAAAATTGATAATAGTCATGTAAATGACAAATTAGTTGTATTGCATGTCCATTAGCGTTTTTTAAATCAATTAACTCCATAAAGTGTCGTTTGTAGCCACTTTTTACTCAGAATCTTATTTTTAAGTGATTGTTGTAACAATTTGGAGTGTGTACTTGTGGTTTTGTTCAGTTTTAATGAATTATTTGTGAGTTTTTTGGTGGTTGTGGTTAGAGGTTGCGTGTTTCAGACTTGCAACAGCCCAAAAAATAGAGATTACTACATATTTAGCAATTTTACGAGTTTATATAGATTAAAATTGATAATAAGTCATGTAAATTACAAAAACTAGTTGTATTGCATGTCAATTAGCGTTTTATAAATCAAACAACTCCACAGAGTATCGTTTGTAGCCACTTTTTACACAGAATCACATGTTTAAGTGATTGTTTGTCACAATTTGGAGTGTGTTCTTGTAGTTTTGTATAGTTTTATGAAGAATTTGTGTGTTTTGGAGGTGGTTGTGGTGAGAATTGCATTTTTCAGACTTGCAACAGCCAGAAAAATAGAGCCTACTACTCATTTAAGCAATTTGACGAGTTTATTTAGATTAAAATTGATAATTATTCATGTAAAATTACAAAATTAGTTGTATTTCATGTCAATCAACGTTTTATAATATAATAGAGTGTGTACTTGTGGTTTTGTCCAGTTTTAATGAAGTATTTGTAAGTTTTTAGGTGGTTGGGGTGAGAGGTTGCGTTTTTCAGACTTTCAAAAGCCAGAAAAATAGAGATTACTACTCATTTAAGCAATTTCACGAGTTTATTTAGATTAAAATTGATAATAAGTCATGTAAAATTACAAATTAGTTGTATTGCATGTCAATTAGCAATTTATAAATCAATCAACTCCATAAAGCATCGGTTGTAGCCACTTTTTACACAGAATCACATGTTTAAGTGACTGTTTGTCACAATTTGGAGTGTGTACTTGTAGTTTTGTACATTTTTAATGAAGTTTTTTTTTTTTTTTGACTTTATTCGATTAGAGTTATTGTATATAAACATGTATATATAATTAAACATTATAGTTTAACATTAAAACCCTAAACTAAAGTCATAACAGAATGAATCTAAAAATAAAATATACAATTAATCAAAAGCAGTTACAACAATAAACCTATCTCTATCACGTAAAATAATACTTAAGACAAAACATACACAATTAAATAAAACTTAAAGAACAAACATTGAATGTAGAATTACTAAAGTTCATAAAAATTTAATGTTTTAAAATGTATGATTAAAACTCGATAAAGTTTTCCTCTCTGATTCTTCGGAAACCATTATATAGTCTTAATAGGCGTCTCAGAAACCGTAGGCTCACCTTTGAGCCGTTTGGGTAGAAGCGTAGAGTGTCTCCAGCGTAGCTCCAATTCGTCCCTGAGAGATCGGGGATCCTGACGGTGAGAGCCGAGTAACGGGCCGAAGAGGACATTAAAATAGATCTTAAGGCGCTTTGATCCAGGGGTTGAGCCGTCGAGAGTTTTTCTGCGATCATGGCACGGACACTACAGAGAGCGAACTCAATAGCTTTCGACTTAGAGTTGCCGTTGTTGGGATTGGAGGTTGTTCCGAATAGAAGTATTGGTGTGATATATTTTTGGCTTAAATTCTTCAGATTTAACTTAAGGAATTGCCTTATTATGGTAAGAGATGGACAGCTGGAAAAGGCATGATATACAGTGTTGTATAATTTTCCACAATCCTTACAAGGAGTTGTGAAAAATAGCACTCCTGAGGATATTTGGAACTGAGCAGTGAAGCGTTTGTCATATTTGACTTTTTTAACAGAAGACATTATCCTATATACCCAAGTTTTAGGAAGTTGCAGATCTTTTAAAAACTTTGACGCTATTTTATTTGCTTCCTTTTCGTGGGACTCTTCGTAGGACATTCTTAAATGCCAGGGCATGGGAACTATATGGTGATCAGCAGCCCTTTTTAGCTTAAAAGAGAATTTTCCGCAATTAAAAATAGACGATTTGTTTAAGTCATGATAAGATAAAATGTCCCCCTCGAATGCTTCAAGTTCTAAAATTTTGGGTTCCTTAAGATTTGTAAAAAAGAATTTCTTGTGATGATTTTCACGTATGATGTCTATTGTGGATGAAGAATAAAATGACGGTTGTCCTTTCCAAAGGATTCTTTGGGAGGCAGCTAGGGAAGTAGAAAACCGTTCCACTCTCTGATTCATGGAGACCGTACCAATCATGAACCAATTGTATGCAGGGTGCAGAGTGAAGTAGGATCGCCATTCTTTTCCCGGATTTCTTGAAAGGTCTATACATATCTTTTTATAAATCCTGGGAATAATCGAAGAAAGGTTCGAGAGTCCGCCACCCATATAACACTTGGGTCTCTTGAGTGAGGGAATGTAGCTTTTATGGAAAAGTTTTCCTAGTGATATATTTTCTTCCTCGAGTGCTTTCTCTGCCAGCCATGGAATGGCTGTTGCTTTGTAAAGCGTTGCTGGAACAATTTTGTAATTGTACAAATCGATCCTTAATTGTAGGTTTAAATTTATCCATTTCGATAGATTGACGTCTATTAAATGCTTCAAGGAAGACCAATTGCTCAGTGATGCACCATGTTTGTCCCAAGTTATTCCCAGAATTTCCACTCTGTCTTTGATTTGAAGTGAGGCGACCTGAAGTCCTAGCGAGGGATTCCAATTTCCAATGGGGAGAACCGTTGTTTTTTTAAAATTAATTTTTAGTCCTGATCTTGATTCATATTTTTTGAAATGATTAAATATGACTTCCAAGCGTTTAATTAATTGCGGTTCTGTTTTTGCTTCTATATAGAGAGTAATATCGTCTGCATACATATCTATGATATGTTTACAGGATCCGAAGTCAATCCCACAACCTTTAAATTTTTTTGCTACCGAATCACTGAGATCCTTAAGACCAGCAGCAAACAAAAGAGGCGCTGATGGACAGCCTTGATGACAGCTTCTTTTCAAGGCTATGGCTTCACTGTTAAGATCACCCATAGTCACAGTTGACGTCCCATTGAAAAGAAGTGCTCTTATCGGATTAAAGTACTTTTTTGGGAGAATCTTCTTTACAGTTTTCATAATGTGCCCATGGAGTATCGTATCGAAAGCTTTGCAAAAATCGATTGCAATTATTGCTCCGAACGAGCCTCTCGATTGTGAGGATTCTATTGCAGTTTGTATGTTTTTAGACACATCCGATATTTTCCTCCCCTTAAGAAATCCTTTTTGCTCCGCCCCCAATTTCATGTTTAAAATAGGCTCAATTTCCTGAGCAATTATACCAGTCAATATCCTGTAGGTCCATCCGGTCCACTGGCTTTGCTATTATTAAAATATTTATTTATATAAGTACGTATAGTCTCTATAGAAAAGATTGAAAGCTGTCCACGTCTAGAGCGAGGAAAATGCACTCTTTCCGCTTCAAAAATTCTTTGAAAACGCTTGTGAAATCTTCGAAGTATTTCTGTGGGGTCCGTAATTTCTTGACCATGCTCAATAATTTTAGTAATAAATGAAGCTGAAAATAAATCCTTTTGAAAGAGTTTCTTGAGTCTAAAAGCATTGGTTTCCAACTTGATTTTACATTTAAAATCAACTTCCTTAATTTCCATGAGACGATATAAGTTGGTGGTGTCAGAAGTAATTGAACGTAAAAATAAAGACCCATTATTTAAAACTTCTTTGATTTCTTCTTGGAATGTATTTGATGCTCGGTTGTTTTTACGAATAAAATGAGATGTCAAGGACTTAATTGTATTAGTTAAAATAAAATGATGTTTCCTAGCGTTAAAAGAGGGATTAAAACGATAGGTTAAAAACAATTTCATTTTCTTAATAAAAGATTCGTCCATGATTAACCATTTGGGGATTCTAAAACGCTTTTTGGGTCTAGAGTATTGAATATCAATAAAAATAGCTTTATGATCAGAGCTTGGTTGGGGTCGGTATCGTGCATCTTTGAACAATGTCAAAATTATAGGAGGAGCCAAGGCCAAATCAATGCGCGAAGATTTATTACCAGATCTCCACGATACACTATCATTTGGATTTAGTTTTTTGATGGTGTCAACTAATCTTAGTTCCATCATTAATTTCGACAAAATTTGTTGATTTGGGTATCCTGTTTTGTCCATGTCTACATTAAGGCCTCCAATCATTAAATGAGGATAAATATCGTGCTTACATGCATTAATAATGGCCTGGAAGAAGCGTGTGTACTTCTTATTAGGACCATAAGTGTTTAGAAGATAAAATCCTCCTTCTTTTGTGGGAATAAAGATCTTGTGCCATTCATTTTCGGACTTGAATTCCTTAACCAATTGAGGATCTCGAATCCGTTGAGACACCAGAGAAAGAATTCCGCGATGAGTACCGTCACCCGTGAAGAAGCTGTAGTAATCTTTTGGGGCACACAAAGTGCAAGATATTGAGCAGGACGAAGATGTTATTGATCTTATGTCCTGTAGGCACAATATATCAGGGTTATACCTCATTAAATGTTTCATGAGAGAATGGCGATTTAGTTGATTTTTTCCTCCCCTAGTGTTCAAAGAAATTATCTTTCCGATCCCCATACTGAGTTTTTGGGTCGAAGAGTACGGTTGTGAAAAGTAATCGTCAATTATTTTTTGTTTTAAGGATGGCATAATGACAGTAATAAAAATATATGGAATAATCGAAGACTATTTCTTTTTTACTTTACTTGGGGTCTGGCCCTTTTGAGGCGAGATCCTAGAGATGGAGGAATTTCTTTTTGATAACGACCCCGACCTTGATCTTGAGGGTAGAATAAGGTCTGGATTGATATGTGATTTTATAGGTTTCATTCGGGATCTTCCGTGAACACCCTCTTCTACGATTGGTTCATGATCTACCGGCAGTTGAGGCATCTCAATCGTCTCTTCAGTTGCCTTGTCAGTTGATATAGGTAAAGCAATATTTGTTTCCAATGAAATCATGCCAACATCATTATTATTTTCTATGTTGGTAGGGTTATTAACTACATTTGAATTATGCTCAGTAATATTATTTTGAACAACCTCTGTAACTTCTACAATTGGGGGATCATCATTCGAGTCTTCAATACTAACTACTTCGTGGGCTGGCTCAGAATCGCCCGTATTTTCCGTTTGCGGGTCCTCTGTTTGAAGAGGAGCCGAATCGACAATTTGACCACCGTTATCACTTCCCTTATTTTGGGCAATGAGCTGTTTTATTGCCTTTTTATAATCCTCTAATGTAATTCTAGCATTATTGCAGGAATGCTTAGTATGACCCATGCCAAAGCAATTTTGACACTGAAGCTTTGATCCCTTAAACTTCAATCTTATGAGTAGTCCCTGTAAGGGGACAATCTGGGGCAAATTATTAGGGTCAACAATCATTTCAACAATAAAGTCCCCGTCTCTCCATATGTCTTTGTAGCTTCTGTATTTCAATTCAGCCGCTTCGTTCGATGGATTTCTTTTTGGGTAATGATCAGTGACCTCCCCGAATTGCTTAAGCCATTCGGCTGCTTTTTCTTCATCTATTCTTTTAAAGGTGTTGATCAAAGTAACAGCGACCTTTTTTTCAAGTTTGTCTCTATTTTGTCGAGCCCTTTTAATCTTAAAGTGACGTTCATGGGTTTGCCAGAAACAGTTTGAACTCTGAATGGGTGTTTTTCCTTCAGCTCTACTATTCTTCCACGGATATCAATGGGATGTTTCGTGAAGACACAAGCCTGGTTGAGGCCAAATTTGGGGTTTGCCCCAGGCAGTTCATGTTCTTTAAACCCAAATAGAAGGGCCATGTCATATATATCCACATGTCGTAACCTTTCAACGCGGAAAGTGGGATCTTCATTATTTTCAATGAGGACAACAAAAATCTCCCAAAAAATCTTTGTTCCCAATTGAGAGCTTGATATGCTTCAGTTGTTGTTATTCCCTTCCCTTTCTTGACTGCTCTACAGTAGAGGGGACGGGTAATGAAGTTTTTACTTGTGTTGAGGTGGTTTTGGTGAGAGGTTGCGTGTATCAGACTTGCAAAAGCCAGAAAAATAGAGATTTCTACTCATTTAAGCAATTTCACAAGTTTATTTAGATTAAAATTGATAATAAGTCATGTAAAATTACAAAATTAGTTGTATTGCATGTCAATTAGCGTTTTAAAAATCAATCAACTCCATAAAGCATCGTTTGCAGCCACTTTTCACACAGAATCACATGTTTAAGTGATTGTTGGTCAGAATTTGGAGTGTGTACTTGTGTTTTTGTTCAGCTTCAATGAAGTATTTGTTTGTTTTGAGGTGGTTGTGGTGAGAGGTTGCGTGTTTCAGACTAGGAACAGCCAGAAAAATAGAGATTACTTCTCATTTAAGCAATTTCACGAGTTTATTTAGATTAAAATTGATAATAAGAAATGTAAAATTACCAAATTAGTTGTGTTGCATTTCAATTAGCGTTTTAAAAATCAATCAACTCCATAAAACATCGTTTGCAACCACTTTTCACACAGAATCACATGTTTAAGTGATTGTTGGTCACAATTTGGAGTGTGTACTTGTGGTTTTGTTCTGCTTCAATGAAGTATTGTTTGTTTTGTGGTGGTTGGTGTGAGAAATTGCGTGTTTCAGACTTGCAACAGGCAGAAAAATAGAGATTACTACTCATTTAAGCAATTTCACGAGTTTATTAAAATTAAAATTGATAATAAGAAATGTAAAATTACCAAATTAGTTGTGTTGCATTTCAATTAGCGTTTTAAAAATCAATCAACTCCATAAAACATCGTTTGCAACCACTTTTCACACAGAATCACATGTTTAAGTGATTGTTGGTCACAATTTGGAGTGTGTACTTGTGGTTTTGTTCTGCTTCAATGAAGTATTGGTTTGTTTTGTGGTGGTTGGTGTGAGAAATTGCGTGTTTCAGACTTGCAACAGGCAGAAAAATAGAGATTACTACTCATTTAAGCAATTTCACGAGTTTATTAAAATTAAAATTGATAATAAGTCATGTAAAATGACAAAATTAGTTGTATTGCATGTCAATTAGCGTGATATTAATCAATCAACTCCATAAAGTGTCGTTTGTAGCCACTTTTTACACAGAATCAAATTTTTAAGTGATTGTTTGTCACAATTTGGAGTGTGTACTTGTAGTTTTGTACAGTTTTAATGAAAAATCTACTTGTGTTAAGGTGGTTGTGGTGAGAGGTTGCGTGTTTCAGACTTGCAAAAGCCAGAAAAATAGAGATTACTACTCATTTAAGCAATTTCACGAGTTTATTTAGATTAAAATTGATAATAAGTCATGTAAAATTACAAAATTAGTTGTATTGCATGTCAATTAGCGTTTTAAAAATCAATCAACTCCATAAAGCATCGTTTGCAGCCACTTTTTACAGAGAATCACATGTTTAAGTGATTGTTTGTCACAATTTGGAGTGTGTACTTGTAGTTTTGTACAGTTTTAATGAAGTATCTACTTGTGTTAAGGTGGTTGTGGTGAGAGGTTGCGTGTTTCAGACTTGCAAAAGCCAGAAAAATAGAGATTACTACTCTTTAAGCAACTTAACGAGTTTATTTAGATTAAAATTGATAATAAGTCATGTAAAATTACAAAATTAGTTGTATTGCATGTCAATTAGCGTTTTAAAAATCAATCAACTCCATAAAGTGTCGTTTGTAGCTACTTTTTACACAGAATCACATGTTTAAGTGATTGTTTTTCACAATTTAGAGTCTGTACTTGTGGTTTTGTACACTTTTTTGATGAAGTATTTTTGTGTTTTGAGATGGTTGTAGTGAGAGGTTGCGTGTTTTAGACTTGTAACAGCCAGAAAAATAGAGATTACTACTCATTTAAGCAATTTCACGAGTTTATTTAGATTAAAATTGATAATAAGTCATGTAAAATTACAAATTAGTTGTATTGCATGTCAATTAGCAATTTATAAATCAATCAACTCCATAAAGCATCGTTTGTAGCCCCTTTTTACACAGAATCACATGTTTAAATGATTGTTTGTCACAATTTGGAGTGTGTACTTGTAGTTTTTTACAGTTTTAATGAAGTATCTACTTGTGTTAAGGTGGTTGTGGTAAGAGGTTGCGTGTTTTAGACTTGCAAAAGCCAGAAAATAGAGATTACTACTCTTTTAAGCAATTTCACGAGTTTATTTAGATTAAAATTGATAATAAGTCATGTAAAATTACAAAATTAGTTGTATTGCATGTCAATTAGCGTTTATAAATCAATCAACTCCATAAAGTGTCGTTTGTAGCCACTTTTACACAGAATCACATGTTTAAGTGATTGTTTTTCATAATTTAGAGTGTGTACTTGTGGTTTTGTCCAGTTTTAAGGAAGTATTTGTGTATTTTGAGGTGGTTGTGTTTAGAGGTTGCGTGTTTCAGACTTGCAACAGCCAGAAAAATAGAGATTACTACTCATTTAAGCAATTTCACGAGTTTATTTATATTAAAATTGATAATAAGTCATGTAAAATTACAAAATTAGTTGTATTGCATGTCAATTAGCGTTTTATAAATCAATCAACTCCATAAAGTATCGTTTGTAGCCACTTTTTACACAGAATCACATGTTTAAGTGATTGTTTGTCACAATTTGGAGTGTTTACTTGTGGTTTTGTTCAGCTTCAATGAAGTATTTGTTTGTTTTAAGGTGGATGTGGTTAGAGGTTGCGTGTTTCAGACTTACAAAAGACAGAAAAATAGAGATAACTACTCATTTAAGCAATTTTAGGAGTTTATTTAGATCAAAATTGATAATTCGTCAAGAAAATTACAAAAATTAGTTGTATTTCATGTCAATTAGCGTTTTTTAAATCAATTAACTCCATAAAACATCGTTTGTAGTCACTTTTTACACAGAATCATATGTTTAAGTGATTGTTTGTAACAATTTGGAGTGTGTACTTGTGGTTTTGTTCAGTTTTAATGAAGTATTTGTGAGTTTTTTGGTGGTTGTGGTTAGAGGTTGCGTGTTTCAGACTTGCAACAGCCATAAAAATAGAGTTTACTACTCATTTAAGCAATTTCACGAGTTTATATAGATTAAAATTGATAATAAGTCATGTAAAATTACAAAATTAGTTGTATTGCATGTCAATTAGCGTTTTTTAAATCAATTAACTCCATAAAACATCGTTTTTAGTCACTTTTTACACAGAATCGTATGTTTAAGTGATTGTTTGTAACAATTTGGAGTGTGTACTTGTGGTTTTGTTCAGTTTTAATGAAGTATTTGTGAGTTTTTTGGTGGTTGTGGTTAGAGGTTGCGTGCTTCAGACTTGCAACAGCCAGAAAAATAGAGAATACTACTCATTTAAGCAATTTCACGAGTTTATTTAGATTAAAATTGTTTATGAGTCATGTAAAATTACAAAAACTAGTTGTATTGCATGTCAATTAGCGTTTTATAAATCAATCAACTCCACAGAGTATCGTTTGTAGCCACTTTTTGCACAGAATCACATGTTTAAGCAGGCTTGTGAGCGATCAGGAAAAAAATAGCGATCCGATCAAAAATAGCGATCATAAATTCTTTGCAATATAGCGATATAACGATCAGGGATTTTTCCGATCAGCGATCCGATCAATTTAATTGCGATCAACAAAATGATTACCTATGTAATACTAATTCTAAGTAAAATTTAAATATATATATAGTCAAACCTTTATAAGTATTTACCTTTATATGGCAGTCCATAGCACCCACCAAATTTTAACCCCAGATAAATTAAGTATTATACCGATATAAACATACCTTTTTATATGAGCAATTGACACACCTGGTTTAACAATTTTCTTTATTTACAATATCCGACTATATCAAAAATTAAGTACATATAGAAAAAATATAAAGTTTGCACAGATCATTTTTCATTTGCCTATTTATTAGACATAAGTAGAAGTTGCTTCTTAAAATTTTCGTCCCCCAGTAACTGCCTAGTCCTCTTCAGAATCCGCTTGGCCTTGGAGAACAAATGTTCGCTGCTTGAACTACTGGGAAGCACGACATTATATTTATAAAAGACTTTTTCCCCTTCCGGTAGGCTAATATTATGTCCAGCCCTTCTGAGTCATCAGCCAAGTACCGCTATACTTCTTGTTTAGCTGTGTCAACCTTTTTACGACGTTTAGAAAAAAATACATTCTTGCTCAACGTCTTGAGACAGCTGGCTGGATAACTGGTCATCAAACGAGGCAGTCTCTTCTAGAATAAATCTTTTGGCTCTTTGTTGAATATCTTCATTGATAAATGTTACGTTGAATTGAGGGAGATAAGCTGAAATGACCAACATCTCCATCATTTCACAAGCCCTAAAACAACGACTTATCCATAGGCGCCTGTCTGTATATTTTAGGACAAAAATATCAGAATGATGGTTTCTCATACGAGCTCCAACACTCAGGCTCCACAATTGAAATATGTCTGCATATTTTAAGACAGGAGATGCCAGAATAAATGTTTCTCATAGCCTATGAGCTCCAAAACAATGACTTTTCCATAGACGCCTGTCTGAATATTTTAGGACAAAAAATATATCAGGATAGCACAAACTGGCTTTTTCCATTAGTGGCTGTCTGTATTTGGTGTTTTCTAAACAAATATTAGTCGCGGGAATGGATTGTGGTCAATGTGATAGCTAGTTAAGTTTTAAGAAATGTAGGTTTGTCTCAAAAATCCTTATTACAAACACTTTTTCTTTTTTAGTTATTTTATACAAAATGATCGGATCGCTATTTTTTAGTGATTTTCTTACGATCAAAAAATATAAAGATCAGGACCTTTTGCGATACTCCGATCAGCGATCGCAGTTTGGAGTGTGTACTTGGGGTTTTGTTCAGTTTTAATGAAATGTTTGTGTGTTTTATGGTGTTTGTGGTGAGAGGTTGTGTGTTTCAGACTTGCAAAAACCAAAAAATAGAGATTACTACTCATTTAAGCAATTTCACGAGTTTATTTAGATTAAAATTGATAATAAGTCATTTAAAATTAGTTGTATTTCATGTCAATTAGTGTTTTAAAAATCAAACAACTCCAAAAACTATCTTTTGTAGCCACTTTTTACACAGAATCACATGTTTAAGTGATTGTTTGTCACAATTTGAAGTGTGTACTTGTGGTTTTATTCAGCTTCAATGAAGTATTAGTTTGTTTCGAGGTGGTTGTGGTGAGAGGTAGCGTGTTTCAGACTTGCAACAGCCAAATAAATAGAGATAACTACTCATTAAAGCAATTTTAGGAGTTAATTCAGATCAAAATTGATACTTTGTCAAGAAAAATTACAAAATTAGTTGTATTTCATGTCAATAAGCGATTTTTAAATCAACCAACTCCATAAAGTATCGTTTGTAGCCACTTTTTAAACAGAATCATATGTTCAAGTGATTGTTTGTCACAATTTGGAGTGTGTACTTGTGGTTTTGGTCAGTTTTCATGAAGTATTTGTGTGTTTTGTGGTAGTTGTGGTGAGAGGTTTCGTGTTTCAGACTTGCAAAAGCCAGAAAAATAGAGATTATTTCTCATTTAAGCAATTTCACGAGTTTATTTAGATTAAAGTTGATAATAAGTCATGTAAAATTAAAAATTAGTTGTATTTCATGTCAATTAGCGTTTTAAAAATCAAACAACTCCATAAAGTATCGTTTGTAGCCACTTTTTACTCAGAATCACATGTTTAAGTGATTGTTTGTCACAATTTGCAGTGTGTACTTGTGGTTTTATTCAGCTTCAATGAAGTATTTGTTTGTTTCGAGGTGGTTGTGGTGAGAGGTAGCGTGTTTCAGACTTGCAACAGCCAGAAAATAGAGATAACTACTCATTTAAGCAATTTTAGGAGTTAATTCAGATCAAAATTGATTTTTCACATTGGAGTGTGTACTTGTGGTTTTGTTCAGTTTTCATGAAGTATTTGTGTGTTTTGTGGTAGTTGTGGTGAGAGGTTTCGTGTTTCAGACTTGCAAAAGCCAGAAAAATAGAGATTACTACTCATTTAAGCAATTTCACGAGTTTATTTAGATTAAAGTTGATAATAAGTCATGTAAAATTAAAAATTAGTTGTATTTCATGTCAAATAGCGATTTTTAAATCAATCAACTCCATAAAACATCGTTTGTAGTCACTTTTTACACAGAATCACATGTTTAAGTGATTGTTTGTCACGGTTTGGAGTGTGTACTTGTGGTTTTGTTCAGCTTCAATGAAGTATTTTTTGTTTTGAGGTGGTTGTGGTGAGAGGTTGCGTGTTTCAGACTTGCAACAGCCAGAAAAATGGAGACTATTTCAGCAATTTCACGAGTTTTTTTAGATAAAATTGTTAATAAGTCATGTAAATTTACAAAATTAGTTGTATTGTATGTCAATTAGCGTTTTAAAAATCAATCAACTCCATAAAGCATGGTTTGCAGCCACTTTTCACACAGAATCACATGTTTAAGTGATTGTTGGTCAGAATTTGGAGTGTGTGCTTGTTTTTTTTCAGCTTCAATGAAGTATTTGTTTGTTTTGAGGTGGTTGTGGTGAGAGGTAGCGTGTTTCAGACTTGCAACAGCCAGAAATAGAGATAACTACTCATTTAAGCAATTTTAGGAGTTAATTCAGATCAAAATTGATACTTTGTCAAGAAAAATTACAAAATTAGTTGTATTTCATGTCAATAGCGATTTTTAAATCAACCAACTCCATAAAGTATCGTTTGTAGCCACTATTTACACAGAATCACATGTTTAAGTGATTGTTTGTCACAATTTGGAGTGTGTACTTGTGGTTTTGTTCAGTTTTCATGAAGTATTTGTGTGTTTTGTGGTAGTTGTGGTGAGAGGTTTCGTGTTTCAGACTTGCAAAAGCCAGAAAAATAGAGATTATTACTCATTTAAGCAATTTCACGAGTTTATTTAGATTAAAGTTGATAATAAGTCATGTAAAATTAAAAATTAGTTGTATTTCATGTCAATAGCGATTTTTAAATCAATCAACTCCATAAAACATCGTTTGTAGCCACTATTTACACAGAATCACATGTTTAAGTGATTGTTTGTCACGGTTTGGAGTGTGTACTTGTGGTTTTGTTCAGCTTCAATGAAGTATTTTTTTGTTTTGAGGTGGTTGTGGTGAGAGGTAGGCTGTGCCGTTTGGATTTTTTCTTACCGCGGTCGGTAATCAACAAATTCCCGCGGTTTTGCGATATACCGCTATATTTATACCCCCGCCCCGCCCAACACAAACACGGCGCAAGACAAGGGTTAAATAATATGCATTATTTATTTATCTTCAATACAAAACAAGTGCAAATTACTAATGGAACATTTAAAGAAACGCAAATGGAATTTTATTATGGATTATGGAAAATTGCGCTCCCCAACATCCTAAGGTCGGGTTTGCTCCATCTTTTGATCAAAGTTGTTTTAAGTTTCGTTTTGAAAACGGTGAATAGGCCTACTGGTTATGACCGCGCCCCCCCCCCCCCCCCAAATATAACATCCCCACATATACAGGCCAATGTTTCAATTTTTTTTTGCCGGTCATGACGGTGACGTGCTCAGACCCGCGGTAGGCGTCACGTACCGCGGTATAGCGGTAATGCGGTTACCGTCCCAGCCCTAGTGAGAGGTTGCGTGTTTTAGACTTGCAACTTCCAGAAAAATAGATATTCCTACTCATTTAAGCAATTTAGGAGTTTATTCAGATCAAAATTGATAATTCGTCAAGAAAAATTAAAAAATAGTTGTATTTCATGTCAATTAGCGTTTTTTAATCAACCAACTCCATAAAACATCGTTTGTAGTCACTTTTTACACAGAATCACATGTTTAAGTGATTGTTTGTCACAATTTGGAGTGTGTACTTGTGGTTTTGTTCAGTTTTAATGAAGTTTTTGTTTGTTTTGAGGTGGTTGTGGTGAGAGGTAGCGTGTTTCAGACTTGCAACAGCCAGAAAATAGAGATAACTACTCATTTAAGCAATTTTACGAGTTAATTCAGATCAAAATTGATACTTTGTCAAGGAAAATTACAAAATTAGTTGTATTTCATGTCAATAAGCGATTTTTAAATAAACCAACTCCATAAAGTATCGTTTGTAGCCACTTTTTACACAGAATCACATGTTTAAGTGATTGTTTGTCACAATTTGGAGTGTGTACTTGTGGTTTTGTTCAGTTTTAATGAAGTATTTGTGTGTTTTGAGGTGGTTGTGGTGAGAGGTTGCGTGTTTCAGACTTGCAACAGCCAGAAAAATAGAGATTACTACTCATTTAAGCAATTTCACGAGTTTATTTAGATTAAATTGATAATAAGTCATGTAAAATTAAAAATTAGTTGTATTTCATGTCAATTAGCGATTTTAAATCAATCAACTCCATAAAACATCGTTTGTAGCCACTTTTTACACAGAATCACATGTTTAAGTGATTGTTTGTCACGGTTTGGAGTGTGTACTTGTGGTTTTGTTCAGCTTCAATGAAGTATTTTTTTGTTTTGAGGTGGTTGTGGTGAGAGGTTGCGTGTTTCAGACTTGCAACAGCCAGAAAAATAGAGATTACTACTCATTTAAGCAATTTACGAGTTTATTCAGATCAAAATTGATAATAAGTCATGTAAAATTAAAAATTAGTTGTATTTCATGTCAATTAGCGATTTTTAAATCAACCAACTCCATAAACATCGTTTGTAGTCACTTTTTACACAGAATCACATGTTTAAGTGATTGTTTGTCACAATTTGGAGTGTGTACTTGTGGTTTTGTTCAGTTTCAATGAAGTATTTGTTTGTTTTGTGGTGGTTGTGGTGAGAGGTTGCGTGTTTCAGACTTGCAACAGCCAGAAAAATAGAGATTACTACTCATTTAAGCAATTTCACGAGTTTATTTAGATTAAAATTGATAATAAGTCATGTAAAATTACAAATTAGTTGTATTTCATGTCAATTAGCGTTTTAAAAATCAAACAACTCCATAAAGCATCGTTTGTAGCCACTTTTTACACAGAATCACATGTTTAAGTGATTGTTTGTCACAATTTGGAGTGTGTACTTGTGGTTTTGTTCAGCTTCAATGAAGTATTTGTTTGTTTCGAGGTGGTTGTGGTGAGAGGTAGCGTGTTTCAGACTTGCAACAGCCAGAAAAATAGAGATAACTACTCATTTAAGCAATTTTAGGAGTTAATTCAGATCAAAATTGATACTTTGTCAAGAAAAATTACAAAATTAGTTGTATTTCATGTCAATAAGCGATTTTTAAATCAACCAACTCCATAAACATCGTTTGTAGCCACTTTTTACACAGAATCACATGTTTAAGTGATTGTTTGTCACAATTTGGAGTGTTTACTTGTGGTTTTGTTCAGCTTCAATGAAGTATTTGTTTGTTTCGAGGTGGTTGTGGTGAGAGGTTGCGTGTTTCAGACTTGCAACAGCCAGAAAAATAGAGATAACTACTCATTTAAGCAATTTTAGGAGTTTATTCAGATCAAAATTGATAATTTGTCAAGAAAAATTACAAAATTAGTTGTATTTCATGTCAATTAGCGTTTTTTAAATCAATCAACTCCATAAAATCGTTTGTAGCCACTTTTTACACAGAATCACATGTTTAAGTGATTGTTTGTCACAATTTGGAGTGTTTACTTGTGGTTTTGTTCAGCTTCAATGAAGTTTTGTTTGTTTTGAGGTGGTTGTGGTGAGAGGTTGCGTGTTTCAGACTTGCAACAGCCAGAAAAATAGAGATTACTACTCATTTAAGCAATTTCACGAGTTTATTTAGATTAAAATTGATAATAAGTCATGTAAAATTACAAATTAGTTGTATTTCATGTCAATTAGCGATTTTTTTAATCAACCAACTCCATAAAAATCGTTTGTAGTCACTTTTTACACAAAATCATATGTTTAAGTGATTGTTTGTCACAATTTGGAGTGTTTACTTGTGGTTTTGTTCAGTTTCAATGAATTATTTGTTTGTTTTGAGGTGGATTTGGTGAGAGATTGCGTGTTTCAGACTTGCAACAGCCAGAAAAATAGAGATAACTACTCATTTAAGCAATTTCACGAGTTTATTTAGATCAAAATTGATAATAAGTCATGTAAAATTACAAATTAGTTGTATTGCATGTCAATTAGCGTTTTAAAAATCAATCAACTACATAAAGCATCGTTTGTAACCACTTTTTACACAGAATCACATGTTTAAGTGATTGTTTGTCACAATTTGGAGTGTGTACTTGTGGTTTTGTTCAGCTTCAATGAAGTATTTTTTGTTTTGAGGTGGTTTGGGTGAGAGGTTGCGTGTTTCAGACTTGCAACAGCCAGAAAAATAGAGATTACTACTCATTTAAGCAATTTCACGAGTTTATTTAGATTAAAATTGATATAAGTCATGTAAAATTACAAATTAGTTGTATTGCATGTCAATTAGCGTTTTTAATTCAATCAACTCAATAAAACATCGTTTGTAGCCACTTTTTACACAGAATCACATGTTTAAGTGATTGTTTTTCACAATTTGGAGTGTGTACTTTTGGTTTTGTTCAGCTTCAATGAAGTATTTGTTTGTTTTGAGGTGGTTGTGGTGAGAGGTTACGTGTTTCAGATTTGCAACAGTAAGAAAAATAGAGATAACTACTCATTTAAGCAATTTTAGGAGTTAGTTCAGATCAAAATTGATACTTCGTCAAGAAAAATTACAAAATTAGTTGTATTTCATGTCAATTAGCGATTTTTAAATCAATCAACTCCATAAAGCATCGTTTTAGCCACTTTTCACACAGAATCACATGTTTAAGTGATTGTTTGTCACAATTTGGAGTGTGTACTTGTGGTTTTGTTCATTTTCAATGAAGTATTTGTTTGTTTTGAGGTGGTTGTGGTGAGAGGTTGCATGTTTCAGACTTGCAACAGCCAGAAAAATAGAAATAACTACTCATTTAAGCAATTTAAGGAGTTAGTTCAGATCAAATTTGATATTTCGTCAAGAAAAATTACAAAATTAGTTGTATTTCATATCAAATAGCGATTTTTAAATCAACCAACTCCATGAAACATCGTTTGTTGTCACTATTTAAACAGAATCATATGTTCAAGTGATTGTTTGTCACAATTTGGAGTGTGTACTTGTGGTTTTGTCCAGTTTTCATGAAGTATTTGTGTGTTTTGTGGTAGTTGTGGTGAGAGAATGCGTGTTTCAGACTCTTAACAGCCAGAAAAATAGAGATTACTACTCATTTAAGCAATTTCACGAGTTTATTTATATTAAAATTGATAATAAGTCATGTAAAATTACAAAATTAGTTGTATATCATGTCAATTAGCGTTTTATAAATCAAACAACTCCATAAAACATCGTTTTTAGTCACTTTTTACACAGAATCATATGTTTAAGTGATTGTTTGTCACAATTTGGAGTGTGTACTTGTGGTTTTGTTCAGTTTTGATGAAGTATTTGTGTGTTTTGTGGTGGTTGTAATGAAAAGTTGCGTGTTTCAGACTTGCAACAGCCAGAAAAATAGATATCACTACTTATTTAAGCAATTTCACTAGTTTATTTAGATAAAAATTGATAAAAAGTCATGTAAAATTACAAAATTAATTGTATTGCATGTCAATTAGCGTTTTAAAAATCAATCAACTCCATAAAGCATCGTTTGTAGCCACTTTTTTCACAGAATCACATGTGCAGTTAGATTACACAGCCCTCACTGTTAACGATGTCCACGATCATAAATGCGGCCAGGTTATTTGCCCTAAAATTAATAAAAGATAATATTTTATCAAACACAAATTACCAAAATTAAAGTTATCATTATTAAGAGAATTATTATGATGAATGTATTGTTTTATAAATACGTGACCAAATTGTGTCCGTTTCTATGATCTGATAAACGAAACTATATTAGTGCTAAGCATTTCCTACGTTACCATTGCTTCCTCGGACAAATATAAATTAATATGACCGTGGACATGCTTACCCTGGTAGGACAAAAATTGGGGAGGGCTATTTAGTTTACTAAATAATTATAATTAATTCAGTTAAAATATCTTGAATATTTTTTATAGAAGAACAAAATCATATAAAAAGACTTTTATATTAATAAGTAATTAATAAGTAACGTTCACTCTTATCTTCATGTTTTTTAATGTTCCTTCTGTTGTAACTATTAGCTTTATAAAATACATTGTATAATAATTTAAAAAGTACCAATAATTACTCCGATTTTCTTATGATTCTACTATTAAATGAATTACTGAAAGTTTTGATACTTTAACTGGCAAGAAATCTTCGTAAGGATGAGAGAAACAAATCATTTTCCTTAAAGGTAATGATGACCCCACAAAAAATTGAGTAGTCAGATTTGTGAGACTCTCACTAACTCCATAAGAGTGTCAACATTAGAAATTTAGATTGTATATATTGTGGTGGTTGCTTACCTCTCTCCCTCCTTCAGTCGTATTATCCAGTAAATCCCTTTTGTATGAATATATATTTATACGATGCATAAATAAAGTTAGTGTATATTATGAGTTCAAATTGATAACATCTCACACGCTTTAATATAATAATTCTTGGTAATGGCTTTAAGCCCTCACCTACATAAGTTTTCTTGTCACAGTGGTGAGTAGTATTCTTAAGATACCGTGCAATATTCCTCAGTGAAGTTCGAGTATATATTTTAAAAGATAGTCTAGGGGAGTCGTGAAGCAGTTGTGTAATTGATAGCAACGTCAAAGATCACGATATCCTCAAGTAACGTGTCGTATCCGTCTCACTTGTACCCAAATATTCCATGTCTCCTCAGAAGTTGTCCAGTTATCTTGAGCCTGCTCAAACTTCGATCAGTAGAATTGGACGGTTTTTTAAGTGGAAAAGGCTCGCTTTTAAGGATTCAGCTGGTGGCAAGTAACGACTGAATGAAGTCTATCAAAAACGATTAAACAGTCATTAGTCAAGAGTCCGTCTCGTGCTCACAAGGATTGTGCCTTAATATTTTTGAAAGGAAGTTAGGCTTTCAAAGTGATGATCGTTCTTATGTTCGAGCAAATCTCCTGAAAAAATGAATTGATGATATTTTTAAATTAAAATATGATGAATAGTTTTTTTTTTTTTTTTTTTTTTACGTCACAAACTTTTATTTCATGAGAACATACACACATATAATAACATGCATATAAAAATGTAAATTAAAACTAATTGTAAAATGTAGCAGACTTTTTATCAATTAAAATATAAAATAATATCAAACAAGTAAGATGTGATAAAATTAATAAAATATTTAAGTTTGATAATAGTAATAATAACAAAACACACACATATATGCATCCACGTTGTGTAACAATAAAACATTTTTAAATAATGTCTAAAAATTTAAATTCATTAAGTGCAGTCATTGCCATAGATTGATGGGGCTCGATCTTCTTGAATCTTGTTATGGCGATCATAGTCTGAAGTTTTGCAATGCACTTGGAGGCAATTCTATGGATATTAGATTCGGGGAACATCCCATATAATTTTTCCTCCGCGGAACTTTTTCTTTTCAGGACCTCCTCAAAAACCTCGTCCATCAAATCCCAAATCCTGTTAAGCCGAGAGCAGTCTCTGAAGATATGGGATAATGTTTTCTTCTTCTTCTCACTACATATCTCGCATATTTCTCCCTCGCCCACATAATAGAGTCCAAAGGAGATCCTGTATTTTAGATACGCTTGTTTCGAGGTTAGTAGAGGATCGAAGATTGACGTCATTATATATTGATGTTTATTTTTGTAAATCGACTCCGGCGTCTTCATCTTGTGGGTAAGGTCAAACGGTGGATGAGTTCTCCTCATGTCTTCCTTCAGGACGAGATTCCGCACATTGAAGACCTCTTTTAACGGAGGAATACTTTTTTGAGGCTTAAAGGCCCGTCTCAATGCATTCCGAAGAAAGATCACCCCTGGGTGAGATGTGTCTCGCAACGTGAGTACATCGTTGATTCTCTCTAATTGGAGCTGCTCTCTTATTTTATTTGAAAGGGGCATTCTCACTTCGGGGTTTCCGTCAATCGGACCAGCCGCTCCCATTCCTCTCCAATAGATCCTCAACAGCTCCTCGGGTGGAGCAAGTTCTCTCCAAGGTGAGGTTTTTGGATGGTTTTGAGGTTTTCCCTCACATGCTTTTATATAAAATATCTTCCAGGGGAAATCCACAAGTTTTGCCCGTTTATACCACGAGAACACCAAGATATTCCAGTGAAGCTCGATGTCCATCATTCCAAGTCCACCCCTGGATCTAGGGACGAAGAGTCTGTTGTGACCTATATATTTGGGAGTCCCCACGAATTCTACTCCCTTTTTCTTCCACGCCTGGGCGAACGCCGAGTTGAATGAGGTGCACCTGAGGATATGATTGACCTTGGGGAGTATGGTCATGTTCCAGCAAATTATTTTGTCTAATACGTCCATTTTATGTCTTTTCAGATCTGATATTGTCGCGGATATTTTCTCGTCTATTCTTTTAAGGTTCTTCGAACTCCATCCGCTAAGGGAGACGATATTTCCGAGGACCATTGCTTCTGAGGCTAAATAATGGGCGTCAAAGACATTTTCGGCACATTTCATGTTGGTAATTATTTGTGTCTTTTCTTCATTAATCACAAGCCCTGACTGCTTTCTGTATTCTTCTAGGAGTTTTTTGAGGAGTTCGTGCTCCCGCCTGATGTCGCCCTTGCCAAGTACCACCGTGCAATCGTCTGCAAAAAAGATATTCGTAATCCTTTCACCGCCTATTTTATACCCCTGGAGGAGCTTATCCATTCGTTTTTGAAGGGGACGTACGGCAATGGAGAAGAGGAGCGGACTTATGGGGTCTCCTTGACGAGTGCCTCGTTCCAATTTTATAATGGGTTCTCCTGGAATATCTATTGCCGACTCGGCTTCGGATAAAATGTTTTGGACGGCTTTAACGAAGACTCTTGGGAACCCCATATTTTGCATTTGATGTAATAGAAAGGAATGCTCTAGGGAGTCAAACGCCTTTTTAAAATCGATGAAAAGGAGAGCGAAGCTATTATTTTTTTCTTTTGCATCCTCAATTAGTGATTGAAGAGACATGACTACGTCTTCGGATTGTCTACCTTTTCTAAAACCAAATTGCGTTGCAGGGAGGACGTTCTCCAAGATAGGCTTTAATCTTTCTGTTAAGCATCCACTGTAAATTTTATATTCTGTGTCCAATAAAGTTATTGGTCTCCAATTTTTGATGTCTTGGGGGTCTTTATTTATTTTGGGGAAAAGAGTTATTATGCCCTTTTTTGCTTTTTTATTAGGTCCTTTTCCATAAAAATATTCATTAAAAAGGTCTGCCAGGGGTTCTGCTATTTCGGGTAATTCTTTATAAAACTCATTTGTTAATCCAGAGGGTCCTGGAGCCTTATTGTACTTTAGCTTCTTCTTTATATAGTTTTCCACCTCGGCTTTCGTAAAAACTCTGATTAAATTATTTTTTTCTTCTTTTGAAAGACACTCTTCCGATTCTAATTCATTTAAAAGCAAAGGTCTTTTTGATTGGTAGAGGTTTTGATAATATTGCTGAATGTTGTCTATTGTTTTTCTTGTTGATGTAGCTTTTTGATTGCCTACTTGAATTTCATCCGTTATTCTTCTTCCATGTTTTTTCTCAAAATACTTAAGAAGATTCAAATTTTTTGATTTTATATTATGATTAAGAATCCTTGAACGGACTCTCGCTCCATGCATTTTGTATTCCATGATTTCTTCTAGCTCTACCTGAAGACCAGTGTCTTCTGCTTGTTGCATGCGTGAGCGTATGTATTTTTCCCTACATATCCTCTCACGAGCTTCTTTTTGGCCAGCTGATTTCAAAATGTTTTTTGCAGATCTATAGAATTGATCTAAGGACTCTCTTACCGTCCAACCTGCATTTATGTCTTCTTTGGCTTTTTTAATTCCTTCTTTTAGGTGTTCTAAGACACATTCCTTCCGTAATAGACTATTGTTTAATTTCCATTTGGATCTTCTTTTAAGGACACTGTCTTTCGTAAGAGCAGCCTGAAGGAAGAAATGGTCCGACAACCCGTTGGACGTTATTCTCGTAAGCTGAACGTTATGACATAGCAGGGAGTTTGATATATATATTTGGTCAATTCTACTCATACATACGTAGTTGTTATACTTTCTAATATATGTTGGCTGGAATTTTTTTAATATTTCCGCCATGTCATTCATGCAATTATGTTCCTTCCATTTTAGAAGCTCCGGTGTATTGGTAAAGCCAGAGGAAGAGGTGTAGTCTCTATTTTTTTGTTCTGCCACATTGAAGTCGCCCGCAACAATTACGTTGTCGCATTCAGGATCAATGTTAAAGGTTCTAAAATTTATGTTTAAAATCTTTTTGTCGCCTGAAGGAATATATACACTTAAAAAATAAAAGTCTATATCGCTATTATGTATACGCGTTAGAAGCATGTTCCCCTCTTTGTCCGAGAACATTTTTTTTATTTCAAAATTGGGACGGACAAGAATGGCCACTCCTCTTGATGGATATCCTTGATCATTTACTTTTGCATTTGATGTTATCACTTTATATGTAGGGCTAAGAAAGGAAAGTTTTCCGAGGCTTTAACACTAGAACTACCAAGGGGTCATTTTTCAACTTTTTTAAAATTTCAACTGGGATTTCTGAGTCCACAGACATGGTAGAGTTCTAATTTTTCATGTAGCTGTTTATCTTTTAGTTATCTTTAACATCTTTAAGTATAACAGTTCTAACTTAATCGAAAATCGTTATATTGATAAAACACCCTTTAACTACCATAGGGGTCATTTTTGACCCTTATTATTAAATATTTTTATGTAATGATTTTAGTCCCCCCCCCCCCCCCCCCCAACACGCAGTTTTTGTCATCTAGATAATCCATTTATCCTTTTTCAGTTATATTAGTAAATATCTCATGAAGGTTTTAACTCGTTTTTACTTTTAGAAGTACTTCTCAATACATTGAGTTCATAGAGTTTTGAGAGACCAGTGCTGATTAGTAGTGATAAAAATGTCCCGAGTAAGATCAAAGAGACTATGTGCTTCTAAAGCATTGGAGTTCTTTCAAAGCATACCCGAATATCAATCAGAGGAAGAGGGCCCAGTCGATAGCTTGGTTGACACTGGTGATTTATTCGACATAAGTAGCGACGAATCAGGGGATGACTTCTCAAGTACAGATGATAATGAAGGTACTGTTTCTTCCTCCATTGACGACTTTGTTAGTAAAAATGGAACAACTTGGAAAAAGATGAGCCCAAATGTTGAGCTCACTGTTCGTACTTCAGTTCAAAATATTTTCACTGGAAAGCCTGGGCCTACTTCTCCGGCTGTCCGTAGTATCCTAGCAGAATCGAAGAGTTCAGCCCTCAAGCTCATGATTGACGAAAAAATGCTTCGACATATTCACAAATGTACTGTAATTGAGGGAAAACGAGTCTTAGAAAAATGGGATATGTCCATGAGGGAGCTCGAACAATTTATTGGACTTCTCTTTGCCAGGGGCGTTTTAGGAATGTCTAATACTCCTGTTGAACAAATTTGGTCCCAAATGTGGGGTGTGTCTCTCTTCAAGAAGACTATGAGTCGAAATCGCTTCCAAGAGATTCAAAGATTCCTTAGATTTGATATGCGCTCAGAGAGATCGACTCGATTGGAGCAAGATAAATTTGGACTTATTTCCCAGATATGGAATGACTTTACGGATAATTGTTCAATGTACTATAATCCGAAGATGGAAGTCACCATAGATGAACAGCTATTCCCCACGAAAACAAGATGTCCCTTTACTCAATACATCAGCAACAAACCTGACAAGTTCGGGATAAAGTTTTGGCTTCTTGCTGATGTTGAGAGTAAGTACTGTTGCGCTGCAAGACCTTACTTGGGAAAAGACTCAACAAGACCAAGTAACGTTCCCTTGGGCTCATTCGTAGTAACATCACTCCTCAATGACGCTGGAATACTTGGCAAGGGATATAACGTTACATGCGATAACTTTTTCACAAGTAAATCACTAATTGATTCTTTGATCGAAAAGAAAACTAGTCTAGTTGGAACCGTAAGAAATAATAGCAGAGATATTCCTCCTATCAAAGAAATATTATTGGACAAGAGTCTGCCCATTTTTTCGACGATGGTGTTCAAAAGCAAAAATAATTGCACTCTTACTGCTTATAAGGCAAAAAAAATAAGTCAGTCATGGTTATGAGCAGTCTTCATCCTACAGTTTCGATTTCGGAGAAGAAAAAGAAAAAACCTGAAACAATTGAATATTACAATCATACCAAGTTCGGAGTGGATTCTTTGGATCAAATGTGCCGATTATATTCTACCAAAAGTGGAACTAGGCGATGGCCAGTGGCTGTGTTCAACAACATTCTGGATATAGCAGGAATAAATGCATGGATTCTATATAAAGAAACTCAACAAGACAAAATAACACGTCGTCAATTTTTACAAGAACTAGCTATGGAATTGTGCAGAACCGATAATTTAGAAAATACAACTTCGGAAATAACTTCGACCAAGAAACGCAAGCATTGCCAAAGTGAGAATTGTAATAATAAATCTTTTAATAATTGTATCGAATGTGACAGTGTTGTGTGTGGGAAATGTGGTGAAATTGCTGAAAAAGTAACAAAGTATAAATGTAAAAAATGTATGGCAAAGAAATAATGTGTATATAAACTTATATCTAATAATATTCAATAAATGTAAGTAAGCTTATAAGTAAAAACTAAAGACTTTTATTATATGGGTCATAAATGACCCATATGGTAGTTCAAGGGGGGGTCAGTTATGTGGTAGTGCTAGTGTTAAGTCGCGTATCTGATATGGAAATTATGTCTGGATACTTGATCATATTCAGGTATTTGATGAGCTTCCCCTTTTTCTTGTTTGAAGATAGCCCATTCGCATTCATTTGAATAATATTAAGTGGCATTACCTTCTTCTTGCTCTCTTGGTTTCTTGTAATCAACGCTCATTCTCCGCCGGACGAAAGTCTGTCTTTTCTTTCTTCTTTGAGCGGAACTTGGGGCTTACTTTTGTATCTCCTTCTGTTGGATTCGTTCCTTCACTTGCATCAGTTGTTGTTCCTTCTTCTTCTTCTTCTCCACTGTTCTTTTCCGTCACTGAGGCATCTGGTTCTTTATCTTCAGGTTCAACTTGGGTCCTAAGTGTTAATATTTGTTCCTCGGTTGAGGATTTTTGATTGACAGCTTCCCTATTACATACTGGGTAGTCGGGACTACATAGAGTAATTTCTTGAGCTTCAAGTTCAGCTTGGCTCCTTGACGTTGGTGCTTCTTCGTTTTTTGCAGGCTTTTGATTTCCGTCCGTGTTTTTTTCTGAGCAGTCAGGACTGCTTGGAGTAATTTCTTCATTTACTTTTGCCGTTTCTTTTTTTGGCTCGTCCGTACTAACTGTGATGGGTATTTTTTCTCCGTTTTGATCTCTCCTATTCATTCGCCGTGCCAGCCATCTTCTATACTCGGATGGAGATTTTCTTTTATAGGCACATTCGTTCGCGAAATGACCAAACTTATAACATTGTGAACATTGCTTCGGTTTTCCAGTAAAGTGTAGAGGTCGAATCGTTTGATCGATTGGGAGATAGCAAGGGATGTTTTTCGGGCTGCCAATCACTTTTACAATGACGTGTGGGGTATGAGAAGTGACTCTGTTTTTAACTGCCTCGGGCCAGCTCTTTACTATTTCTGCATTGTATAATGCAAATTTATCTTCGGTTCTTTGATGAAGCCTTTCGTAGGATTCGACTTTGGCGAAGAGTCCAACGCAGTGCTTGACCACTTCGGGTGTTAAGATGCCTCTAACCTCTGGTATTCGAATTTCGAACGGAATTGGTACATCCATTACTTTCATCAGTTCCCTAGATTCAACCCTAGCATCATAAGGATTACCGTCTTTATCGAATAATTTTATGTTGCAGGGAAGTGTTACATTTGAAATAAGTTGTTCTTTCTGAACTCTTCTAACAGATGTAAAGAGAGGACGATGCGGGAGTCTTAGGCACATTGAATCCAAATCTTCCGGCTCCAATCCTAATACTTCTGTCCATAGTCGGGCTGCGTTTGTGAAGGTCATATCTTTGTAGGTCATTCGATTTCCACCTCCAATCTTTGATACATAAAGTGGAATTTGGAACCAACCACTCTCGTTATTGACCTCGTCTTCTTCTTTCAGCTTACGGTCTTTAATTGTGAAGGGATTCCATTCCTGGGTTCCTTTCTCCGTAACAGAGTTGTATTGTTGTTTTTCACTGTTGTCTTCTTCTTGTCCTGCTTGTTTACTAAGTGATTCTTCGGGATTTTTCGAGCTGTCGTCCATCTTTCGATGAGCACTCGACGTATTCCGTGTTGAAGTGAGGTTTAAATGCTTTTCAGCATTTTTGGGAGGGTTTTTCTTTTGAACAAGGAGCTCATTAATTTTCGGTTGTTTGGAGGTCTCCGCAGAAGTCCATTCCGTGAGCTTTTTCGACTTTGGTGGTTTCTCCGGGGGGTCTCCCGAATCGGGGTTTTTTCCTGTCATAATGACAGGGTCATTAACTAATTAGCACTTTAAACTAGCACGAATTATTTAAATAATTTCTGATAAAGAAAAAACGCACGTCAGCACGCCTGCTTTACCGGATATATGATGAATAGTATTTAACAATAATTAATATTACTGAGCATACCCCCTTCCTCCCACTAGGTATCTAAAGGGGATCATAGTGAGCGAATAAGAGCATCAGTAATTCATTTTTCATGTATAAAAAATAACTCATCTGACATTCTTCACTTCAATGAAAGACCTTTTGTTCAAGTCGTGGAGAGATGTTAAGGATGAAACGAGCATAATATTGCACCATCTCAAGGAACAATTTGACCTCCATCGCCAAAGAAGGTGTTTGAGCTTCGATATTAGTTAGGGAAATTGGAAATAAAAATTCTTGTGTAGGAAAGCTTTTCCTCATAACTTTGCACTTATTTTTTAGGCGAGCCGCCACTACGGATACCCAACGGTATATTTCCTCCAGTATCCTGAGGTACTCCTCCTCAGTCTTTAGGACAACGTTGATCTGTACATTGATTCTAAAGATATCTTCCAAGAGTATCTCCTGTGGATGTGAATCCATATGGGTGGATGTTATATCGGAGTGGAATGTTGAATAATGGGGATATTATTGGACTCCTCATCTAGGGCGTACAGCTTCAATAAATATTGGTCTCCTATGAGGAGAATAATTCATCCGGGAGAGGAAGAGGATGCAACTGTTTGTTGACAATACAGGGGATGAAGTGCGAGTGGGGCTGTTTCATCGTCACGATCGGCTACATCCAATCAGAAATATCCACCCTCTTCAGCCTAACTCCCTCAATACCTTTTGACTTGATCCTTGACAGAAAAGAATGTAGCTAGATCACATCCCCTTTGAAGAGTAACAGGAAATGACAGCTTCTTCTAAGTCCTCGAAGATGTAGGTTGACTTCTGCGGGTCCACAGCACTGTGCATTTTTCTCCTTCGTGGTTACGTCTTGACACGGAATACATTTCACGTGCTTAGAGAATCACCTTGAGACTTCTTAAGCCGACTCTATATTCCTATAAAAGAGCTGAATCGTTCCTCGTAATCTGCTTGGAGTGAGTAAAGTTCGACTCCATCGTTCGTTTGAGCCTAGATGTTCTGGTTCGAGCATCTCTTTTCAAAGATCGTCAGGGGAATCGTGAAGAATCTGCGTCAAGTATTGCGTTCCTTGAGTAGAGTGGCACATCTGCCTCACTCGAAGAGTCCATATCTTGCATGACTCCTCAAAAGTCGTCGATAGGATCATATTGAGCATGTTCCAACTTGAATAAGTAGAAATGCTCAAAGAAAATGGACTCTTCTTTAGAGGGTAAGGCTTCGCAACACCTTCTCGCTAGTTTTCAGTTGTATAATACAACTGTTGACTTCCCCCTGGATGACAAGTCTCTGATGAGGGCCAGAAACATACCGAATTTGTACGTCCAAGAGTACCACCGATATCCAAGGAGTACCAGCCTTAAAAATGGGGGTTGTATAAGTAGTGCCGCTTGCTATGAGTTCCCTTGGCGTGTTGATGGGTATAAGGTAACAATTAAGCAACATTGTCAAGAAGTCGTGTTGAATGCCTCGGTGAAGGGAGCTCAACATTCGAGACATCAATGCAATGACTAAATGTCATTTCACTTCCTTAAAAGGGGATAATTAATGCCACAAAAATCCTCTAAGATGATCTCTGAAATAAAAATAAATAGTTTATGATCAAAAGTTGATTTCATTCTAGGAATTTAAAAAATATATATTCCTTAATAAAAAGTACCTACAACTTTTTAAGAAACCAAGGAATACTTACTTTAGTTGAGACAGAATAATCCATTTGTCGCTTTATCAGTCGTTGATTTTCGTCATATCAGTAAAAGACAGAATCTCCAAGATCATCACGGATATGCAATATAAATATTATGAATGTTTATCTCTCTACGACTGACATATGATAAGCTGACACACTAAAAAAATAGTGATGCGCCGTTCAGGAAGAATTAGTTTGAAAGGAACGAGTACTTGAAATTATATAAGATTGATTCGGTTATTAATTAAAAATAAACCAATCAATTTTTTGTCGTTCATAGTCTTTTATACGAATCCTATTTTTATAAATGACTCAAATGAGTGAAAATATTCGTGAGTTACAGTGTTTCCCCCATGAACAAAGTAAATGTTAATTTTGGCTTCCTTAAGATAATTGCAAAATATTTATTCGTTTATGTGCTCTTTTCTATTTAACAAAATGATTCGATCGTGAATTTTTTTTAACGAACGAAAATATTAAATCCGAATATTTTAAAATATTAATTTTGCCATCTCTATTTTGAAAGATATTTCTCTTTCTTTCCATTGTTATGGTGTATAAGAGGGCAAGCCAAAGCTGCATCCAGAATATATATTCACCTGCTCGAGCCAAGCGGAAAGAAAGAAAAACTATTTTAATATAGAACTACAAAATTGAGAAATGATCACCTCATCCTGTGTATGTATAATTTATCAAATGTGTTAGATTTATTATAGATTTTTTATGCTATTATTTGATACCTACACGTGAAGAGTAATGTATCTCTTTTTGTGAGTTAACCCATTACTTCCATGACCCCTTTAAAATTATTATTTTTCGCTGAAAATTTGATATGTTATTCCTTTTAGTATATATATGGATAATAATGATATTTTTTTTCTCTACCGCCCCTCAGACCTTAGCAATGGCCACGTACTTTAAAGTACGTGATGGAAGAACTAGGAAAAAAAATATTTCACTTTTTTACTTTTATTGAGAAACTAAGCATATCAAAAATAATATTTTCATTTATATACAATTCTTACAAATTATTTGCTTTATAACTTATGCAAATACCTATGAACAATATTTTATTTTCATTTACTTTTTTGTGTGGTAGTCCGTCAAGTATTGTGGGAGAAGACCCACATCACATCTTTAGCAGCGAAAAAAGGATCTCTTTTGCTTGTTTTCCTTTTCCTTACATTTTCTAGCTTTCCAACTCGTCTATAGAGGCGCCAGGCCTGCACCATTTTGACATTCAGAAACCAGTTGTATAATGCCCAATGCCATTTTTTGTCCGCGAAGTAATTCTATAATTTGAGACTGAGTTATCCAGCAAGCCATATTTTGACTCTAAACGATAGATGAATTAGGGCATGCTGTGGGTATCTTCTTCCGTTGTTCTCAGGCCCGGCGGGATGTGCGGGCCCCAGGGGGGTGAGGCCCGCCCACTGAGTGACGTGGGCCCAATCTTTTATGAATGTGCCAATTGTGCCCCCCCCCCATAACAACTGTAGGGTCCCTCCAAAAGCCTTGGCCTGCTGCCGGATCTGGTTGTTCTCGATTGTATTTGTTCACATATCCAATTAGCTCTGAATCCAAAAAGTTTGACCCTATGAAAGCTGACCCTGAATCTTTCCACGCTGTAACGCACAAATAATTGTCAATATAAACATATTTCATAAAGCCTTTGTTCGCCTTGTTCATTGATTTTTGTGTTGGTAGATTCATATTTTTTTTTGCCTCATTGTTCCAACTATTCCAAGGCCTTTAGATCCCAAATAATCCATAAGGTCAAGAGAAGCAAATATATTATCACAAACAATCTTATGGCCTTGTTTTAGATCAAGTTGCTCTACCATTTAAACGACCACATCTGGACCCTGTCCAAGTCCTCTTGGTGTAATCTTTGTATTTCCCCTATAGGGAAGACAATAGAGGAGCTCTCCAAATGGAGTACATGCACACCAGATCTTGAAACCGAAGCGTACTGTTTTTCCACGCAAAAATTGTTTGAGGGGATGAGGTCCAAAAAATTTCACCACTGACTCATCGATCGAAATATACTCAGTTCTTTGAACATACATTTTTGCAGTTTGATTTATGCCGTCCATCAAAGGTTGTACTTTCCATAATGTATTTTTAGGATTTGGGATACTTTCGAAGTGTATTGTATTAGTTTTTCATAGTTTGATCTGGAGATACATTTTTCCAAAGTTGTTGCATGTATCTTCCCTCGTTTCCCAACACATTATTTTGGAAGATGTTGTCATATAGCCACTTTTCATCACTTAAATCGTTTGTCTCAAGAGGAAGGAAAATTACAATATCTGTTGGATTGTTTGGAGGGTAGTCATCAAGTAGATCCAAAATTTCAATTGTGCTAAGTCCAAAAGTTCTGAATTTCCCAAAAAAGAAAAAATTATAACGATATAATATGTATAATAAACAAACACAAATTTTCAGGTCATCTTCCATCACGTACTTTAAAGTACGTTCAAAATCTACAATATAATTTTGACCACAAAAACTACAATTACGACATTTTTTTTTCATTGAGAAAAAAGTTTGGAACTATATCTTAAGTAATAAAAGAAAAAATATTAAAAATGTGACAATACTTACGTTTTTTTAATGGTTGAACTTAACGGGAGCACAGAATTTTTCATTTTGAAATATTGACTTTATTCTTTGACTATTTATAACAAACTGAATCAGTTGTCGGTACAATGAAATAAAATAATAAATGTTATTAACACGTAAATCTATCTATTTTATTTATAAAATAAGCTTCTAAGATAAAGTATTTGAACAGCATAATACCACAAAATCAGGTTACAACACGTACTTTAAAGTACGTAATGGGTTAAGTAAAGGAAATAAAATGTTAATGTTGGTTTCATTTAAAATGTGTAATGATTACACTAATTAATCTCCTTTCTAATTAAATTTACTCATTATTATTTGTGACTGGATTGCTTAACCTTATTTAAAATATCGTAACCCAAATTGACCAATTTTTATAAGTGTAACCATGGTTTTAGCTATTTTTGGAGTCAGGTTTTATATATTTCTACGTAATTACTAAGTGTTTTCGTTTATTTACACTTTTACTGTAGAAGAGAAATAAAAAAAAGACAAAAAATTGGCGAAAAAAACACGCATATTAAATTATATTTGACGAATAAAATATATCTAACAAGTATTTTCTTTAGCTTGTCATGTGATCTTAGTACTTACTAGAACTGTGATTACTGAATGAATATTTATTGATAGTATCGCAGGACGGTTTTTAAACATATTTTTGTGTTCTTTTTTAATTAACGAATACAGTCAATGATTTATCTTAATCGGTTGCGGTTAGTGTAAGATTCTTGATCTCTCGAAAATGAAATTGTATCTCTCACCGATATCAATTTTATATAGTTTGCTGAAAACTACTAATATCGGCGTTATATATTTTCTATCAAATCCAATCTCTAAATACCTCCAGAAATAACTGTTATTAATTATTCATAAGTCGGGAAGAACTTCAATAGAAATCTATTTAAATACTGCCTCATTACGTTGAATTAATAGAGCTTTATCACCAAGCTTGTAAGCTTTGTACTTTTAAAATTCAACTTATGAAATAGGGTTTACTACTATTCTTATAAACTTATTTTATCATGAGGTAGAACTTTCATGCTTTATTATTATTCGGTATTTTGTAATAAACCAAATTGAAAAATTAAATAATAATAGACTTCTTTTGTTGGTTTCTAAACACTGGCGTTCCCTTCACATGTTTGGGTCATTTTATAGAGCAGTATTTGCTACTATTGTCATGGTAAATGAAAGTAATGCTCATTTAGCAATGCTGGGACGGCGCCATTGAATTCTATTTTTCTAGTCGTTGGTATATATTATATACTCCTTTGAGTGCAGAAGGCTGCTTTTAGGTCGTGGGAAAGGAACTCAAAAAATGTATCTCTCTTTTTTCTGTTAGTGGTAAGTATATTTTAATAGGAGCTAGAACATGGCTGTGATTGGCATAGCTGGCTGCTTATACACACAAAAAAATGTTGGTGCCTGCATGTCCCCCAAAAATTGTATTTCTCTCTGAATGGCTGCTTTTAGATCGTGAGAAAGGTACTTAAAAAAATGTGTATGTCTCTTTTTTCTGTTTGTGGTAAGCATATTTTAATAGGAACTAGAACATGGCTATGATTGGCATAGCTGGCTACTTCAACACACAAAAGAATGTCCAAAAAATATTGTTTTTCTTTCTGAATTTATTAATATTTTTTATCAGAAGATATTAAATTCTCTCAACCTTTCCTTCAATTTCTCCGATATTTTTTTTTGTAATGCGTGATAATATAAAAAACATTTTTATATCTGGACTTGTTATCTGGAAGGCGAAAAAGAAAGAAAAGAAGCGTAAATAATAAAAACAGCGCTTGACAAAATGAAAGGATTGTACAAGACACTAAGTGTCCTTTTTAATTAGTCTTAGTGAAATTTATAAATGCTTTAACTGAACTTATCTATTATCCTTTTACCATTGATATAAATTGGATCAAGAGTTTTTGTCTCTTATAGCTGAAAATGAATGTTTTATTATATGACGATAAATGGATCCCCGTCCTGATGATAAGACGTTCAAACAGACATAATTAAGAAAAAATATATTTTGGTGGAGGAGTTTGAGAGAACTACATTTAAACATACTTAGGCTTGTAAGCAATCAGAAAAAAATGCCATCCAATATTCATTGCAATACAAAAAATGAGACTTCAATGATTGTAGCCGTCAGCGATCAAAAATAATTGAGAAATAGAACACTATGTAAAATCCATTTTTAGTGAATTTAAACACTATAAGACCGTGCAACCAAAAATTATCTAATAGGTCAATCCAACGTCAAATTTTGACCATGACTAAAACAAAACATTGGATGTAAGTTTTAAAGGAAATAATCGGATCATATTATTTCTACATAGGTAGGTGTGTTTGGGGAATAATGAAAGTAACCCTAATAATACAGCCATTGACGCCATACTATTCATTCATCAAATAAAAAGTACATCACTGGATGTTCAAACTCCTTTCTTTTTTCTATTATGCTCTTATAGCAAACCAAACCAATATTCTAATATATTTAAGGAACTATAATAATAATAGAGCAAGTATATGTGATTCCTCTGCTGTTTAATCGAGCCATTTAAGATCTTTACGCCCACAAAAAGTGTGCTTATTTTTAATTTTTAAGGACTAACTTGCAAGTTATGCCGCTGCATTACTGTAATTTTATAATGATGCGGCGGCCAGATACTTGGATGATGCAACGATGCATAATGAGCCTAGGTCTGTAAACAAAGAGTTAGAGAAATAATGTACTTGAGCTTTAATGTATTATATTTATAAGAAATTTTATTTAGTTTTACGTAATGTTAATATTAAGAGGAAGACGGGAAGAAAAAAGAGTTTGAACACCCAGTGACGTAATCCTCAGTTATTAAATCTGCAATATGACGCCACA
>CP045895.1:3889395-3921407 GCA_013387185.1 Caligus rogercresseyi | reverse complement strand
AACAAATATATCTCATTACACACACACGCACACTGGAGTATTTCAATTCAACCATATAGTCACAAATTAATATCTCATCCATAAAGGTATAAATAATACAGAATTTAAGATAATTTCATTTTCAGTTTGATGAGCTGTTTTTCTATTTGTTGAAGATTGTTGTCATTGCTTCTTAGGAATACAATCATGGGTCAATGTATGCTTAATTGCATACTTAGAGATTCATTTGTCTTTGTCTTCAGTATTTAAAAAAACCTTTTAGAGATACTACATAACTATCAATATACACTTAAAAAGTACTTTCTCATGACTCTAAAAACCTGCTTAATTATTTTTTTGTGTAGCTCTTATCCTATCAATTAAAGGAAAGGAAACCAGAGAATAATGCCTTCTTCTGATCTGTGTCACACGTCCTCTAGAAAAGAAAGGGTTTTTCTTCTTCTTCGCTCTAGGTATTTAAATTGAAGCATTCCTCAATATTCCTCAGAAATAAAAATGAAAAAAATACCATTTAATTCTCTTTTTCTAAGCTTTTTTATCCATAAGGGTTTTAAAAAAGGAACGTATACATACAATTACAGATATTTCTTTAAAATGATTCTTCTTCGCTTTTATAATTGTGAGAGGTGAGCACGAAATGAAGTATAAGTATATAACTACCTTATTTGACTACTGGCTCCTGGACTTGTGCGTCGTAAGAGATTAAGTTTGGTGTCTAAAAAGAAGCACTGCATGTTTAAAATCAATACAAACAAAAACTTTTTATATAATAGTTTATGCAAGTAAGAATGAAATTCACGATTAATCATAAATAAAAATTAGTATTTGAAGAGATTTTGTGCATAATATTAGCTATACATTTATAAAAAGATGATTGTATATTGTAGTAATTCTAGGATTCAACGATGAAGCACACATATACATAATAATATTAGTGAAAGTTCACTATTTTGAAGAGTTTTTATACAAAAGATTAGCTAGTTATTTATACAAAAGATGATTTATATAGTTAAAGCACTAGCATTCAACGATGAAGCCCACATATACATAATAATATTAATGAAAGTTCACTATTTTGAAGAGTTTTTTAGTACATAGTATTAGCTAGTTATTTATATAAAATATACTTATATATAGTTAAAGTACTAGCATTTAACAGTGAAGCCACATATAATAATAATAATATTATAGCCGACAATCAGTCATATGAAGAGTTAGATAATAGTAACTAATATTTCCACGATATCAATAAACATCATATACCTCCTTTTTAGCTGACAAGTCACATATGTACATATATTTAGATATTTTATTATTGATATAATGGTAAAAGAAGAATTCTCTCTCTCTCTCATAGAAAGAAATCAAGCATTCTGTAGATGAAATAAAATATCATTATCACGGCTTCTAATTGGGGTAGCTTCGACTTCTTTCTCTAACTTGTGGTAGCACAATAATAATAAGTATCATCATAAGTATGGTAGTATCAAATTACACTCATAAAAAGGAGAACATCACGATGAAGATGGGCGGGAGGCTTCTTTGGGGGGGTTGTCTCCCTTTCTTCCTGTCTTCCTCTTCTCCTTCCCTCCTTCATTTCATTAAAGCTTCTTCTTCTTAAGAACCCTTCATAAATGAGGGTTATGATGCTGCTTCTTGCATTAAAATCTCATTTTTTATGCTTGATATTACCACCCTAAGTAAGTACCCTAAGAACCATCATCCACTTAATATCTTGTTTGTTTGTTAGCTCCTACATCAGCACCAGCACACCGGAACTAGATCCTATATCAGCCGGTAATAAACTCTCTAGGAACTAACCTTTATTGCAAATTAGTTAAATTGACACAAAAGCAAAAAGGCTCTTAGAAGATCTCCTCCATGGGCTTTTCTTTGCATCTCCTCGGCCAGTTCGTGTCCATCTCATCCTCGTTCGGGGACACGCGCAGATTAGGTGGGTAGGACTGAATATCTTATATAGTGGAGAGGATTTGAATATCCAAGAATCCCTGCATTCACATGTGTTTTAGCTTAACTACGGCTTAACAAATAGCACAAAGGATAAAGAAATGGTAGTATTATCCTGAATAACCTTCAACTTCTTTTTCTTGCGTTGATTACACACCAGTTGGACTTGAAAACACTGTAAGATTATCTATATATACAGGGTCTTGCAGGTAAATCTGCACAAAGTTCAATATCCTCCAGATCCAAAAATGGGAACAAAGTGATACCTATTTTGAATATGAAAGTTGTTTATTAGACATAATACAAAATTACTATTCAATCTGGCCGCCCTCAGCCTCAAGGATGTCCTCCAAACGACGCCTGAACCTCCCCAGGCCGTGGAGACCTCCGCAGGATCCAGCTTGTTCATACCGACTTGATGGAGGCCTTCAGGAACGCCACATTGCTGTGGTGTGTGGCGCACACCTCCCTCTCCAACTTCCCCTACAAGTAGTAGCCGCATGGGTTCAGGTCGGGGCTGTTGAGGGACAGGTGTTGAAGTCCCAGAAGTTGGGCACATTCTTCTTCAGCCAGGACTGCACAAGTTTGGCCTTGTGGGCGGGCGCCGAGTCCTGCTGGAATGTGTACGGGGTTCCGGAGGCCACAGAGTCCATTCAGGGGGACGACGACAGATGGACCCCACGCTTCCTGGCGAGGATGAACATGGGCATCCCCGGATTGGCCTTGATGGACCTCTTGAGACCAGCCCAAATGTGGGAGTGCAGATCTGGTCACTCCTGGGCTTGTGCTCCTTCCTCTTGGACATCCTTAACTCCTCTCACTTCTTGGTGATGTCGTAGACCGTCCTCCTGGGGTACTTGAGCAACTTGATGATTGTTGCAGGACGGTGCCCTGCGCACAGCAAATCGATGACCGTGTCCCTCCGTGTCTGCTCCATCCGTATCTGTGTATTTGTTTTGTTTTCGGGTGCAATTCGACAGTACGTTCACGAAGCCTCCCACATGTGCAATATCTAAGCTCTAATGTACTCCTTATGGATCTGGACGAAGTTGAACTTTGTTTGACAGATATTATACCTATATATATATATATATATATATATATATATATATATATATCTATCGCTCGTCGGGCGAAAACCTCCTATGTCCAAAATCATGATTTTTTTTTCATAAGTCGGTACTATTGGTCAACCTTTATGTTGTCTGTGATTTTAAAAATATTTAACCAATGAAAAGTATGGAAAATGACATTTGACTAAAACTTCTAACTCCATTGGATCCTTAAACTGTCGATCAAACCTCCTATTTCCTGAAAATTAACAGTTTTGGACATAGGAGGTTTGCGCCCGACAGCGACGATTATATATATATATATATATAATATATATATATATATATCTTATTATATATATATATATATATACTATATATTATAATATATTATATATATATATGTATATATATATATATATGTATATATATATATATATAAATAAATGTCTATATACGGGTGCGGGACTGAAATTGCAACACTTACAAAAAATTCGATTTTAGATTACAAGGTATCGAACTAAATGTTCTGATAAATAACTTCGATAGCAGGGGTTATGTTTATGCTTTATGTTAATTTCATTTTCCTCTTAGAATAGCAGAGAGATGGAACGAGACCGTAGAGTTCAAGTGTCGACGTTTCTTGGTGCGGTTAAGACTCCAACTGAGATTGCCGAACAACTGAACGTGGCAAGATCGACCATTTACAGCCTCAACAAAAAGCTGGACATAACCAAGGGGTTGAGATTAAAACTGGGAGTGGGGGCAAGTACAAATTGAAACCACAACTGATTTGTGATGTGATCCAAAGGGCTCCAACAACTAGCATGAGAGCTCATGTCAAGGACATTGGTGTTGATGAGAGTATGGTCAGAAGGGCTGTCAAGGAGTGTGGTGGCAAGTCCCTAGTGATGATAGAGAGGTCATTATTGACACCTCAAATCGAAGTGACTCATCTCAACGTTGCAAGGGTCTGATCAATGACCTGAAATCTTCACCAGCTGGAAGAATCATCATCTTCATTGATGAAAAGACCTGGACTGTGGATCTGGTCAAAAATAAAAGAAATTACCGGTTTTGGCCTTTGAAGATGTTGATGAAGACCTTTAAAACAATTACCACTATCAAACATCCAGCCTCAGCCATGTCTCTGGTCTTGTGGCTTCATCAGGGGACTCAATGTCATTGATTTGGGTTCCCCGAGGGTTTCGCTTGGATGCAACCACGTACATTGAAGAGCTGCACACCAAACTTTGGCCCTGGGTTCAGGTAACATTTCCAAACTAAGAAGTAGTGCTCCACAGGATGGAACACCAGCCTTTACAGCAAAGTCAACCCATTATTTTTGTCAGAGATCATCCCATTTTGGGTAAGGAAAAGTAGCCTCCATGCAGCCCTGATGTAAACCCTTTGGACTTTTATTTTGGCCGCATATGCAGGCCAGAGCCTTCAAAATACGTCACCCCAATATTGAAGCCATGAAGGCCTCCGTTGATGAACACTGGGATGGAATGGACGCTCATTACATACGGTCTGTCTGTCAGGCCTTCAAATCCCGTCTGGAGGCTGTTGTTTCTGTTAAGGGTGGATATATAGAATAAAAAAATAAAATGAGAGTTATGCTTTAATTTTTTTTTTTAAAATTATCGAATCCTTTGAAAGACACATGGGGTGTAAGCAATATACTAGGTAAGTGTTGCAATTTCCGTCCCGCACCCGGTATATATAATATATATATATATATATATATATATATACTATATATATTCAGGTGGTAAGATCAAATCCGGCGGTTTTCAGGACATCCTTTAACAAGGATGACGTCATCCGATCCGCACAGCTGATTTTTTAGCAGACAGCCAACATATGAGAGATCATTTCAGTTGAATTTTATCATCGTTATGGCCGCATATGGAAATCTACAACCTGTTATCTGGAACGAGCAAGAACGCAGGTGTGCGTTATTCAGATTCTTTGTATAAAGGGCAACACCATCAGCAACATCCTGATATATATATATTATATATTTATATACCCATATATATATATACCTATAGGATCCCACGAAGAGTAGCTCCTCTCATATTTGACCCTGACTTCGATTCGAGAGTTGAAGGCCTTGCACGTGATTGGAGCTTTCTCATGGAGCTTCCTTTTGAGGGACTTTTCAATGAAATGTAGAGCTCGCATTGTTTTCCAATGTCACCTTTCAGATGCACTTGTTGATAGGGGTAACAATCTAAGCTCGTTGGGGGCCGCATATCCATGGCCAAAAATCGGCCAACGTTGTAGAACGATGAGAAGGCACCAGGCTCATGGACCCACTCTGCAAGAGTCTATCAGACGGCGAATTTCGTGTGTTGAGGTGTGTTGACACGTCCATCGCCGTCAGGATAGCTCCATACTTGTTTTAAAAAATATACTTTGTTTATCCTTTTCTACATGATTGCATTCTTCGTCTAGGAGGAGGAAGGCCAATAAAACAGCTGTAGGGGGACCTCGACATATCCGTGTGGATATGTCGAGGTCGTTGCAAATACTTTATAATGAGGCAATAAGAAAGTGAATATTAGTATTCATTTATTTGCCCCAAGGCGTCATCTCATGTCTCAAAATCCAAGCAGAGGCATCCAGTGTTTATCGTAGAACCAAGAATAGCTTTGTAATACGAATGTTTTAAAAATGGTGAGCTAATAATTTATAACAGTGCTCAATATGGCGGCGTCGTGCTCAACCTTCAAGGAACCAGGTTCGAATACTCCCGATAGGGGAAGGTGTATTTTGGTCAACCTTATCATAAGAGATTCCTCGGTTCGAGTGTCTAATTAATATGCTGTAATGCTTATTTATATCCAGCAATTCTATCGGGCCAAAGTGGCAAAAAAATCATTAATAAATAGTCAAACAAGACACATAAACCACATGGACCTTTTTCTCGAACGTGATTGATTTAGAGAAAAAAATGAGCGGGAAATATAATTCAAAAACAGTTCATACTTCATCACTTATTTACTCTTGGTGTTTGAGTTGAGTTAACAACAAGTCTTGGATTACACATCAAGAGTTTATATCCCTATAATTTAGGAATCCAGGGCGCTGGCAATATAAACTTTAATTAAATAAAGACACTTATTGTCCTCAAGAGAGGAGGATTGATGGTATATCTGGCCTCTATTCATATCCAACGATAAATTGATCATGAAATACATTGAAAATATATGGAAAATTGAGTTAACACCACCTGGAAAAGATTACGGGAGCTGATTTAATGTTGATATCTTTTCAAGAATTTACCTCACCAATATGTTTCTTCTGTAGCAGAGTCCTTCTCTCTGCTCCTTTATGTGCCTTTAATATATTGGATTATATTTCATTAAAACTTGTGAAAGAATATTTATATTATAAAAAGAGGTATAAAAGAAATACCTCTTACGAAATACAGAAGAGTTTAGACTAGATAACCAAAGGTGTAAGTCCTTTATTCCATTTGGTTACACTTCTATATTTGCTGACTCTTATCATGCATTATTTTACATGAATTACTTCCCTTTTTCCTTCTGTACTGCCTTGTCTTTTTGATTTATAAAATAATAATCTCTCAGTAATTGCTCCATCCGAGTACATTCGAGGCTTCTTCTCTCTACTCCCCAAATGTCCTTCCCTTTTTATTCTCCCTATACCCTAAATATCAGCAACGTTCCCTGTTTAACAGAGAGAGAGAGTCTTTTTCAAATACCACTATATCTATTTCCTAAATGTGTTAACATTAGTCAATCGTACTTAGGTAAATCCCCCATTTTTTTGCCATCAAGTGTTAAATAAAAGATTATATTGAAAAACAGTTGTAATTAATATGATACAGAGGTACTTACACACTAATGAACGAATCATATTAGAGGTGATGTCCTAAATATTTGCTATATTCTATTTACGCATTAATATAATATTTATTATATGGGAATTTAAATGTACTTCCATATTTTCTATATATATATATGATATATATACATACCTATATATATATATATATGAATATATATATATATAATGTATGTATGTATGTATACATATATATCTCAGGAAACGACCGGGTACCCGGCCCGGATCAAGGCTGTTTTTTAGTGTCCCGGCATGGTGTCTAAAAATCAACCGGGCCGGGACTTTTTTAGTAAATTCTTTTCAAAAAACCTCGTCACTTTTTTCCAGAATTTTTTCTGTAGGAAATTTTGTTCTTAAAAAACGTCGTCACTTTTTTTGGGGGGAATCACTTTTCTAAAAAAAACGTCGTCGCTTTTTTTGGAAATTTCTTTTGTAAAAAAACGTTACTTCTTTATAAAAAAACATCGTCAATTCTTTTTTGGGAATCTCTTATCTAAAAAAACGTCGTCACTTTCAGAATGACGAGGGAACGAAAATATACTGAAATCCCGAACGGTTTTGGCCCAGCCCGGGTCCCTGCGAACAAAAGTGTCCCGGTCGTTTCCTGATCTATACTGTTAAAATAAGAATTCCGTTGGTTCGGCGTTTTGTTTCCCTCATTCTTCCTAACGATTCATAAGATCTTGACAAAAGTAAATAAGTTCAAGGGCTCAAGGAGTGTTTTAGGTGTGTTAGTGGAATCTCACGGAAAATTTATTATGGTCATGTTTATTTATTCCGCCAAAATGTTTTTGTGCAATTTCTTAAGATTGCCAAGTAAGATAATGACCAAATCTTCTGTAAATAACTTCTAAGTGTTAGAATGGTGTTTTAACCCTTTTTCAAATGTTTGTTTTATACAGAAAAACTTTTCTATGCATTTTTGTAATGGAGAGTTAAATTTGGACAAAACTGTATGTGGCGGAATTTGAGGTGCTACATATATATATATACATATATAGAGATATATATTAGACGTCCCAGAAAACCCCACTTTTTTAGTTCTTTTACATATACCCCGCGATTCTGGTTCATTTTTTGATGCTGAAAACGATCTAACTTTAAAAATTTCTAGCATTGTTAGAAATTGGACGTCACTAGGTTCAAAGGTTTCGTTATGAAGCAAAACTTTTTTATTATTACTTATTTTGAAAAAAAACATAGTTTTACCAAATTTAGCTATGATCAATTTATGACTTTGAATTTATTGCAAATTTTTGTCAAATAATATTTAGTGCCAATAAATGAACATAAGTTCTGACGCACCATCCATTTTTAAATAACAGCTCCTACTAGGGTTCTTTATAGTTTCAAGAAGGAAAAAGAAAAAGAGGGTATATATATTATATATATATATATATATATATATATATATATATATATATATATATATATATATATATATATATATATCATATATGTCTTTAGTTCACTTGATCCCTTTGGGTCTAACTTCCTGCTCCAAAAATTTCTATTCCTTTACCTATTGTTGTTGATGTGGTAGTAGAAGAAGTTAGGTACATAACAACCCTAAGTACTAGAAGAATGTCATTACTTTACAAAAAGTGTTCAGTGAATGGACTACAACAACCCGAGGATAACAATATTATAAAACCCCACTATGTTTTTGTCTTTCTTTCTTGGCATCGCGTGTTGGAATGTGAGGATATCATCATCCTTAAGAAGAAGGAAAAATATAAGAAAAGGACTCTTTTTTCTTTCTTTGAGGGAATTAACTTTGCCGAATAAAAGACACATTTCTTGTCATTAATTTATAGGGATTTCTTGATATGAAACCACTACGTGTTCTTACACTCTAATAAGTAGGGCTTCAGTTTTTTAAGCTTTTGAATTATGAGATAATACGCTTTATAGGTCTGTTAAGATTTAAGAACCAGTAGCTAAATGTCAAGTTTAAGCCATTTAAAGCTGTTTTATGTTCGTGTATTTGCTTATAAATTATGATAATTAAGATTATAGTAATATTAATGCTTCCTTGATACATTAAGCATTCTTATAAGTTAGTGCGTGTCCAGAACAAATGAACCAGAAAAATACGGACACAGCAGAAATGACCAAATATAGAAATAGAAAATGAGGGGAAAATGGCCAAAAAATTGTATATATCAGCACTAAGTATTGATCAAATACTATTTCTCATATAATTCATTTTTTGAATGACTTTATTCGATCAGAGTTTGTTTGTTTGTTTAGCTCCTAGATTGGACCCACCTCACCGGAACTTAATACGGTATCAGCCGTTAGTGAACCCATCTAGGAGCTACGATCTTATTATTAAAATATGTTTATTATTGATCAAATACTATTTCTCATATAATTCATTTTTTTGAATGACTTTATTCGATCAGAGTTATTGTATATAAGTATATATATATATAATTAAAACATTATAGTTTATAATTAAACCCTAAGCTAAAGTCAAAACAAAATGAAATCACGTATAAAAATATACAATCATCAAGCAGGTACAATTATATAAAAAATATCTATCATGTAAAAATAATTATATGAAAAAATATGCACAATTAAATACAACTTAAAGAACAAAGACTAATTTATATGACGTATAACAACGCTCATAGAAGTAAAATAAATGTTAAACTAAACATCAATGACGTTGTTCTTATTCTTCGGAAACCTTTATAAAGTCTTAATAAGCGTCTCAGAAACCGTAAGCTCACCTTTGAGCCCTTTGGGTGGAAGCGTAGCTCAAAGTCCTGAGAGATCCAGGATCCTGACGGTGAGATTTCTCCTATTAATTAAGTAAATAATAGAACAAACATATATATATATATATTAGGGGGTATTATAGAAACTTAATATTAAGATATCAAATTTATCCCCCCGCGAAAGTTGCGTCATAAGAAACTAAATGATCGTAGAAAAATGGATTTTGGTTTGACCCCCCCCCCCCTTACTCCCCCCAAATTGCGTTCAAAGTTTCGTTATGAAGCAAACTTTTTTGTATTACTTATTTTGAAAAAAAAATAGTTTTCCCAAATTTAGCTATGATCAATTCATGACTTTGTTATTTGTTGCAAATTTTTATCGAATAATATTTAGTGCCAATAATTAAGCAAAAGTGCTGACGCACCCACCATTTCTTAAATAACAGCTCTTACTAGGGATCTCTTATAGTTTCGAGAAGGAAAAGAAAAAGAGGGTACTCATGTATGTTTTAAGGGTTCTAGGGCAATCACCCCCCAGACAATCACCCCCGGACTAGCACCCCCCGACAATCACCCCCTGGACTAGCACCCCCCGTGCCAATCACCCCCGGCATTTACCCCCCGTTAGTAATATTTCTTATCTCTTAAAGTCCACTTATGAAGTTAACTATGTTTTCTAGTTATAACAAAGATGACGTCACTGGTTAGTATGCAGTCCCAGTCCTTTAGAATTGGAATCTGTATAAATAAACGTGCATAATTTGCAAATTTCGTATCTTAGACCTTATATATGGGATAGTTATGTACAACTAGACATCATACAGTTTGTAACCTATCAACTCAAGATATCTTATTTATCTCATGTAGGTCCTAAGCTATTTTCTAAGATTTCATCAAGGAACCACTTGTCCTAAATCGAAGACTATGATCAAAAACTCATACACTCAAATAAGTTGACATATAAATTTTATTCTCAATTTATTATATTCATTTCTTCACACCCGAAAACGGCATTTTTTAAAGATAACTAAGTCCCATTAGTCTTCGCAAGCAGCGGAAAAGGGGATCAAGAAAGTGGTTTACCAGTGACGTCACCTTTGTTAATAGCTGGAAAACATAGTTAACTTCATAAGTGGACTTTAAGAGATAATAAATATTAATAACGGGGGGTAAATGTCCGGGGGGTGATTGGCACGGGGGGTGCTAGTCCAGGGGTGATTGTCGGGGGGTGCTAGTCCGGGGGTGATTGTCTGGGGGGGTGCTAGTCCTGTTACGGTTTTAAGTTATTTTTTAATTATATTGCTTTCACATCTTAATTTTCATACAGTAACTTCCTCACATGGTTGAGAATATAAATCTATGACGGTTAATGAATCCATTGGTCCAACCAAAATCCATTTTCTACGATCATTTAGTTTCTTATGACGCAACTTTCGCGGGGAGATAAATTTGATATCTTAATATGAGGTTTCTATAATACCCCTGTATATTATATTCTATTATATATAAAATGATTTCTGTTGTTGTTATTAGACTAGGGCAAACATTATATATATATATGTGTCTTTTTCCATATTTCATTTCTTCATTGGACAATTCTTTTTGGTTATTGGAACATTTCTTCCTATGCCGTATTTTCCTCCGCCATTTCTTTCCTACATATCTAATATACTTGATGGGATTCAATTAAAGAAACTGTTATATGCGTTATATTCATAAAAACTATTTTGATAGAATATATTATGCATATATTATAAGTTATTGATATTTGTATGATGTAAAGTAAAAAATTTTTGTTTGTTGTTGTTCAAAACACAATTGTATAGGATAATTGCAATTGTATGGATAAGGAGGAAACATAGACCCACTATATTAGTCCACTGTACCTAGGACCACGTCCCCTGAACTAGGAGCAAAGGGTTCAATTAATCCGATCGTTTCTGTCTTTCAAGCTCAAAGTTACGAATATTTGAAGTAACTTTTTTTTCTTTTAGTATCATCAGCTTTATGGATGATAAATAACGTATTTTTAGAGTGCATTAGTATGTAGAAATTATAGAATATCTAACATTGTTATTTGATGATTTTTTTAATAACAATTGAGGATAAGGATTTTATTTTACTTTGATACGGACCGTACCAGAAAGAAATTTATTTTATTTCCACTAAAACTCAATATTACAGGTATAAATGAGATTTACTCGAGTTCCTTTAACTAAATTTTTTACTTCTCTGATGATTATATGCTAATCACACGACCCTCTTAATGTATTTTGGAATATTATAAGATATGATAATATCTTTTGAATAAAGTTTTACCTTGGTAAAAGAAATAACGGATTTTTATCAATGAACTTTAAGAGCTAACTTTTAGTCATTGTTTGTGCTATGACATATATACATACAAAAACAGGAGGTTGCAGCACTAAATTGATTTTTTTGTGTGATTGTTCCAGCGCGTTCACTAGTATATCAATATTACTAAATTCAGCAATCAAAAAAATGTTTTTTGCCTATAGGTTCGATAGAATTGCATCCAACAGGATATAAATAAGGAGTATGTAATTAAAATTAGTCTATCGAACCTAGGATCTTATCAGTGAGGTAGATCAAAAATGACCAATCCATCTCGGGATTCGAACCTGCGCCACCAACATTGTTTATAGAGTTAGCCGATAACAAAATATAATGATTATGGGTCATAAATATTTTCGATCCCAAATGTGTTGACAACATTTTTTGCCTCTTTTATTCGCATTATGAAACTAGAGGCATATATACGCTCAGAGAGTGCACAACCTCCGCCGTCACGGGGTCTTATGAACCTTCCAAGGCGGATTTTTTTTCACGACTGGGGCGGCGTAGAGAGACGGGGGAGGGTTCCCCGTCGATGGAAATTTAAAGAGGAAGACGCTCCCGACACCTGATTCACAGCACAGCGACATCTATTGGCAGAGTAGGCTAACTTGAAATATTTATTAGTATTTAGCTCATTCATTTGATCTTAATCTGCACTCAGAGATGCCAAAAATTTAATATCAGGTGTCCTTTTGGCATTTCCAACAACTCCACAAAGTTTCATCCGAATCCGTTCCGTACTTTTTGAGTTATCCTGCTGACAAACAAACCACCAACAAACCAACGCAGTGAAAACAATAACTCCGTCGGCGGAGTTAATAAACGTTTGGCGAATACACATGGCATGATGCATTAATAATATATAATTTCAAAAGATTTATCATTCATTTAACATAATTCCAACGAGTAACGGGGCTCGATTCTTCAAAAATATGATCATGCAAAGAAACAAAAAAAAATACCGATTTATATTATATTGATAAGCTGATTTTTTTTTGCATCTTTCAAATTTTTCTTCGGTTAAAGACATTTTATTTGTTAATTTGAGAACATTTTAGGCAGTGTTAAAATAAAATACCTTAAATTCAGAGTAAACATTCAGGGCAATCAATGATCATTTTAGTTCACGTTTACTGCACTGAAGAATACTTTATATAAGGGACGCATTCTTTGATTAATTTTATTTGACAAATCACTGATTTTCTTTAAAATCCTTTTTATAGTTCTTTAGATTGAGCTTCAATCTTGTGGGAAGTATTACCTCCGCCGAAGGAGGTATTGTTTTCACTGGCGTTGGTTTGTTGGTTGGTTGGTTTGTTGTCAGAAGGATTACTCCCCCAAAGTATGAACATATTCGAATGAACTTTGTGGCGTTGTTGAAACATGCCAAAGGAACAATGTGATTAAATTTTGGCATCTCTGGGGTTCTTTAAGATTGCCACATGAGCAAAAATAATAAAGAAATGGGGTCTCTTATTCAGGGAGTAGGAAAGAACAAACGCTAAAAAAATACTCATTGACGTATTATTGTATATATAACTCAGGACTATGTTAACCAGTGATAGCTTAAGCTTCTTCCTCTTCCCGTCCTGAGTGCTCTTTTAATATGCAAAATGAGCTAAAGAGAGCGGAAACAATGATTAGAGATAGGAAAAATCGGCGTGTGAACAGGGAGAAGTTTGAAAGGGAATGTTGTGGGGATCGGCGGAGGTACACACTCTCGGAGTGATTATGCCTCTGATTTAAATGTTGTCACCAGCACTACTTATTTTGTTAGATTGTTTTTAGCTATCTATGTACACCAATAAACAGAGCTCTGGAATCTGGTGAATCACTGTCTGGGCATAAACGACTTTTTTACACATACACCCCAGTTATGTTTTTTAGCATATTTATTGCATTTTTTTTTTACAAATTTGAAGAGGTTGGAACTTTGCTTCTAAAGATATGAGCAACTTTTTGTGGACTAAAACAACGATGTCACGTATCCAGAACGACATCAGCAATCATTATAATTATAATGTTAATTCTTATTTTTAAAGAAAACCTTAAGAAAAAAAATTGTCAATTTATTGGTTTAAACCAAGATAATAGATAATACAAGATGCACAGAACGCAATGTTTAGATTCTATTATTAGAAAGAAAAAATGAAAACGTCATAGATGACGTCACAGTAGCTATTTGTTATTAAAAATAAATCAAAGGAACATTTAAAAACAGTGATTAATTTCAAAAGAAATAAAAATTTGAAACCCGGGAGCTCTCCGGCGGAGGCGGAGCTGCAGAGGACGGCCACGTTGCTCCGGAGCTCTAAATGCGTGCGTGCTACCAGACAAAGGCTCAGAGTCCAGTGCGGTGTTCAGGACTTCCCATCCCTCCCCTGATCTGAAGCTGTGCGTCCGGGGGTGGCTCGTGGCGGGAGGGAGCCTCCCGGACGTTATTTCTTTGAGAGCCTTTACGTTCTTAGCTTAGTTGTCCTAAAGGTATTAGATACATAGGCAAATCGTAGCTGTGATGACGTCACATTTTATTTTATTGGGAAATATCCTTCTTTGTTTACATGAGTCTGCCCCCCCTGGGTTTAAACCAAGATGAACTATAGACCTCTACAGACCCTTCAAGCTCATTAATCATTCCAAAAAATACTGCGTAGAACCTTTCTCAATATATTGTTTCCTTTTTTTATTGCAGTAGTTTCTCCCACTATCTTAATGCTCATTGGCCTTCTTCCGTTCTTTATAAAATAACAATAATAATACAACAACGACAAACGTAGCTGATTTAGAAGTTCCCTCCTCCTCCTTTTCGCCCTCCTTAATGCTCAGTGAGCATTGGTCGTTCCATTAAAACTCTCTCTCTCTCTCTCTCTCTTACGCTTTTTTTTTCCTATATTATTTTCTTTATTAAAGGGGGCGGGGGGTGCATTTTTTTAATACATAGAACATCATAATAATAAATAATATGAATAAAAACTTGTGAAATAGTGAATGTGAGGCATGAGCTGTAGTTTTAAATAGATATATATAAGTGTGGTGTATCATAAAAAAGTATATATATCTTTAACAGAGCTGGGATTTCCTTCGTCGGATGCGAATTGAGCTTTTGAATAAATTGAACTAACTTTTCTTTTTAAAAAGAATGGAGGACTGCAAGCTTGGATCCATGTTTTGGCAAGTCATGATTCTATATGTAGGATTGTCCTTTAGGAGCAATAATGAACTGGAGAAGGTTATGACAACATTTTTTTATAAGTAAAGTATCGTTCGTTACACCGGTAGAATACTTAAAATTAGTTCCTTAAGCTATTGATGGATTCACGTATTTCTACACATTTTTTAATTTGCATGTTTTGTGTTTATCAATATATTGAAATATTAAGAAAAAGTATATATTCTGACGTAACTTTTTTTTGTAGATGCACTTATTCATGGAATTGATAATGTACAGAATCTAGTCAAATATATAATAATAATATATTATATAGGGGAGAGATGGTGTTGTCCTTTTGAAGGAATTTATGACTTTTCTATAGATATATATCAGGACCCATAGGAATCACGTTTAGGTATACAGGGGTTTGAAATGGTACAAGAAAAAAATTGTATGAAAAACTTTTTTTTTCTATAATGAAATTGAGGCTGTCAGAATGAACGTAATGGTTTTATGAGTTTTCCCTCCATAAGGGAAATAAGGGGTACATATAGGGGTAGTAGATATACAGACCAGAACAATAATATACTGCTTCAAAACTTTGGCTATTCACTTTAAGTTCATTTAAAAATTTGGCTACTTTGGTTTCTTTAATGCTCGCCAAAGAGGCCCCACCAGCTCTGATAAATATAATGATAATAAAACACTAACAAGGGTAATAGGTATAAAGTGTGATACGATAGAATGTGCGGGATTCAAAATGGCGGGTGGCTTTTTGTGGCTTCTACTCCACGACCAGATTTTCTTCATCTTCCTCTTCTTCCTCCTCTTCCTCTAGTTCGTCCTGTTCCGTGGTGTCTTGGATTTCCTCTTTGGTGATGGGTTCTTTGGGTGTGGAGAGTGAGATCAATGGAATGGGAATAGGAGACGGTGCGGGGAGGTTGTTGTGTTGTTTGGTTGTTGTTGTCCTCCAGAGCCTGGATGGGTAGCCCTAGGGGACTGGGGCTCCGACTCTCCTTGGAGCCAGAGAGGTCGTAAGGGCGGAAGAGACTCATTCGATGGTGGCGACGCCATTTGGCACGCCGGTTGGAGAACCGACCTACACAACAACAAGACAAATCAAGTATTAATATATATAAATACTATATAACATGCAGAAGCATGCCTGTACTATACTATAATAAAATGATATATATATAATGTATATATATTATATATATATATATATATATATTATAATATATATATATATATATATATGATATCAATATTTATCATATCCGGGACTTGGATGGAAATTTTTATTTCCTCGTCAATAATGAGAGACTTTGCATAGATTACTATTTATTTAATCATTTGAAGAACTGTTATTATGGTTTGTGTTTATCTTTATCCCCAAGGGACTTTTTAAAACTGCATTTTAACAACTTTTAATAGGACTTATGTATATTTTGTTGGGACAGAAAATTGCAAAAATATTATGTATAGTTATGTAAAAATTCCGAATCTACTTGGGGTAGCCTTAAAAATGTCATTCACTCGGTCACTCAGACATAGTTTACCTGTATTCTGGCCTCCGATAGTTTGGTGAGTGAGGAGAGTTCCTCTCTTGTCTTAAGGTCGGGATAGTGGCTTTTCTCAAACTCCTTTTCCAGGAACTCAAGTTGGTCGGGTGTGAAGGATGTTCGGCTGCGTCGGAACTGGGGTCGGTCCTCGTCGGAGGAGGCCCCCTCAGACTTTTGGTCAGGATCCCCTCCCATGGCTGTCTTGGGGCTGGTTGGAGCCGCCCCGGCGGAGAGGTAAGGAGGCATCCCGGAGGGCCAAGAGCTCTGAGAGCCGTACATGCCTCCAAAGCCAGCTACCCGGGCAAATTCGGCAGCTGCACGTTCCGCGGCACGATTGCGGAGGATTCGATTTATGCTGGAGACACTGGGCGCTGTGGAATTCGTACAAACTCCTGCAGAAAAGACACAAATATAAGAATGATGCTGTTGAGCAAAAGGCCATATATGATTGTTGTATTACACATAATAAGGAAATGTGTGTTGGATATGACGTATAAGCAATATGCCAATAGAATGCCATACAAACTCCTCAAACCAATACTTAATATTATTATTAAATATTTAAAAAACATTGAATTAATGCATGATATCAACTTCAAACACACACATATAGAAGAATCAAAAAGACCTTGACGGTTCTTTTGTCCTTATATAACTCAAGGGTCGTCTTCTTATATTATTTATTCGTAAATACTTTGACTTTTATTAAGGAACTGAAAAAATAACACAAACTCTTCTAAGAAATCTTTATCTTTTCAAACTCTTTATAATATAACAGAATATTTGTATTACTTTAATCCTTTGACTTTATTTATTATATTAATTGCATAAAAGGTACTTCATTTCACAAATTATACTTTTTAATTAATGGAAAACCAATGTTTCTTAGCTTTTAAACTTTATAGTCTTTTGAAAATCCAACTATTTGTTCTAGCATTGTTTTTACTTTAAATTTAAAATCATATTAAATTGATTTGTTGTATTTATCCACCCACGTACACAAAACCTTAATCCGGTGTCAACCGGTATCTCTGCGTAAATATATTTATTATGGAAAAGTACATACACAAAAAGTTATATATCATTTAAGTTTGCTCCTCTATGGGTAGCTTTCTTTTTTAAGACACCAACACGAATTGCACCACTGCCTCCAAACAATTCAATGATATTATTATTAATAAACTTTAATCATAAAAATTATTATCATGCAAAAGGTAAAATTCATGTTTAACTTTAAATTGTCTCTTATTCAAGCCGTTTGTATGAGAAATAAGTATTTCATTGAAATGTTTTTAATATTTTGAAACTGCAAAAGACATTTAATTTTTAATATTTTCCCTTTTAAATGCTTCCTTTGATTTAAAAAATACTTTTTGATAAATATATGTTACTTTATTTATCAATTGACAATTGAATAAGAATATCCTATGATGATTATTTCATTAAATAGGAACTCAATTGGACAATCCCGAATGTGTCTATTATTAGATACTGACAGATGCTAGACGACGTTGCCCAGGATTTTCCTGACGACACTTAGACTTAATATTTCATTGATACCTCAAATTTATCCATGAAAAAGTTGATTAATATATATAAGTCTTTAAGAGAAACCAGAGGATCGAAGAAACAACAAATATATATATATATATATATATATATATATGCTTTGAAAACAACCGCGAACTCAAAAATATTTCTTAGCACTTCAAAAACCGCCACATACAGTTTTGTCCAAATTTAACTCTCCATTACAAAAATGCGAAAAAAAGTTTTTTGTGTATAAAACAAACATTTAAAAAGGGTTCAACCCCATTCTAACATTTAGAAGTTATTTACAGAAAATATGTTAATATCTTACTTGCAATCTTAAGAAATTGCACAAAAACATTTTGGCGGAATAAAATAAACATGGCCATAATAAATTTTCCGGAGATTCCACTAACACACCTAAAACACTCCCTGAGCCCTTGAACTTATTCACTTTTGTCAAGATCTTATGAATCGTTAGGGGGAATGAGGGAAACAAAACGACGAACCAACGGAATTCTTATTTTAGCAGTATAGATGTACAAATTACGCAACACTAATATTGCATTTATAATGTTCAATATTCGAGTGACTGTCAGCTCCAAACCCAGTAGTTATTGTATGCAGTCAATGAAATAATAAAATGACACGATTTTTCTGCTTTTAAGTCTATTCATCGACTTGTAAGTTTGGAGTTATTTCATTGATGCGTCCAGATTTTGCTTTTTTGCGTCCATTAAAAAAATGCATGTTATTGTGAATTCAAGATATTTTGTATTAGTAATAACATATATTTTGTGAGTTAATAGCTATAATTTTATATATTTGGGTAAATTTTAATAGCTTTATGTAATTATTAAAAAATCAGTTAATATAAATAACACTCAATTTTAGATTTTGTTTATGTTTTTATATACGTTATATTATATTCAACAGGGGGTTTGTTGTATTGTATCTTTTTAGTATTAAGCTTGATATATTTTTCAAGCTGTGTATTAATGCATGATTAATTTTAATGTCCTTTAATGGTTAAAAAACTAATTACTAAATAAATCCACTCTTATAATGAGTAATTTTGGATTGGCAGCCATCTTTACTGCCTCACAAACCGATACAATCTGATGCTTGGTTCCGTCCATGGTTAAATATATATTGCAATACATAAATTTATTTATAAAATACATCCAGGCCTCAAAAAGCGTTTTCTGAGAAAATCTATTAGTGAAAGGTCTGAAAAGACGACTGGGTCAGGAAAAAAATGTTTTTTGATAAGCCAATGTAACCTTACACTACAATGCATTTTATTACTTTAAAAACAACTCACTTAGTTATTTTTTATAATAAGAATTTTTTGTGCCAAGTTATAATAATAGTAATTAAAAATCGTAAAAATACATCTCCATCGGGTTCAATATTGGTTATTCTGATTAGAAATATTATGTATAAAAGTAATGGAAAATCTTTTCAATTAGACTCGACAAGGCCGCCATGTAAATGTTAAAAACATCTGGTTGTCAATATAATAATAATACAAGGATCTACAGTTGTTATAACAATTAAAAATCATATTTGACTATGCTAAATTTAGCCATATTGTGGGATAAATAGTTAAATCATATTATTTTAATAATCTACAAGTCGAACATGTGCTCTTAATATAAAATGATTTTGCAACAAGAAATTTTAAAATGATTTAAAAGTTTATTATTTTTTTTTTATTGGTTCGACTGAATTGCATTTGTTGGGATATAAATGAACATTCTTTTAACCTAAGTTCTTTAGAATTGTATTGATCAATATATAACCTTCCCCTCTCGGGAGTCGAACCTGCATCCTCAAAATTGAGATTCGATGCTTTTTCTTCATGTTTGTGAGAATTAAAAGTAGACTTATTCTATAATAAACTCATCTCTTAGCATGGACTAACATCTGTTATTGTTATAATAAAAAGTATGTCTAATAAAAAACTGTGAAATTGCAGCACACAATTGTCTTCGTTTATTTCTTACCGTCTGATATGAGTTTTTCCCGTATTTCCCATGCGAAAATTGTTGGATTCTCCCTTTTATAGCCTTCAATTTAGAAACGACCTCTGGAGTGGCAACCTTGGCTTAGAACCGCCGATCATTCCTGGCATACGACCAGAGGGCCGGTGGGCTTCTGGTGTCGTTGTCAGGGGTAGATCCGATGGCGGCGGGGGTGGTGACAAGGCATTTGAACATGCCGTGAGTCGTGCCACGGCCGCATAGCGTGCTTGAAGCTCCAAAAGCTGTCTTTGCTGTGCAGACAAGACAGAGAGGATATTTGGGCTTTGAAGTATGGAGGAGGAGGACGGCGTTGGAGGCTGAAGGCATAGAGGCTCCTTAGGAGAGGAGCCGGGTGAAACGGAGGAGTACCCTTGCTCATCCTATCAAGTCCAAAAGACAATAATTCCCTTTCTGAACGCTCTAAGAATTGATTAAAAAAACACAGACGCGCACACGACAGAAATAAAATCGGACTTCTTCCTTCCCGCTTGGAATCGATTAACCTGGGAAGGGGAGCAAGACACACACAAAAATATCACGCACACCCTACACAACTAACACCTAAAGAAGAAGAAGAAGGCTCGCCTTACCACATTTATTTTACTTTTATTTCAAAATAATATTTAACATAAAAGTTGTTTAATTTGCTCCACACATTATAAAAAATCCCTTATGTGACAATTAATTATGAGGTAGAATCCGCCAGGTTTTTTTTGTGTGTGGAAGGAACAGCAATCACACACATACATACACCTTTAGTAGTAATTAAAAGCTGTGTGTGTATTTTTCGCAATTGGATACCCTCGTCGTTTATTGTAAGGCACACACCACTTGTGCCACCACCTTTTGGAGAAAGTTTAATCTCTTGTCATACATTCATATATGTAATAAACTCTCACAGTTGTGAGTAAATCTCTTCATACATTATATAAATAAGTAGGTATGGCAGTCTTGGAATGCTTTGTCATAATTCTAGAAAATACTTTATTAAAATTCGTTAAATGATAATTTTTGCGAATGGATGAACTGAGCTGTTTTTTATATATAATAATGAGTTTGTATATATTTCATATAACAAACTCTAGCCTAAAAAAACATATTAAATAAAGCATTTATGTTTCATAGTATTCCTTGTTGAAGCTGAGCTCTTTAATTATCAATAAAAAACAATCCATATATATGTAAGTTGTATATATATATATATATATATATATATATCAGGAAACGACCTGGTACAAGGCCTGGCCCGGGTCCCGGCTGTTTTTTGAACGCCCCTGCCCGGTATCCCGGGGTTTTTAGACACCGGGCGAGACTTAAATATTTTCTTCGGTTATCATTCATAAAGTGAAATTAGAATTATAATTATTTTCTAAAAAAACACGTCCTCACTTTTTTGGAAAAGTATTTTCTAAAAAAAACGTCGTCACTTATTTTTTTGGACATTCTCTTATAAAAAAACGTCGTCACTTCAGAATGTCGAAGGAACAAAAATGAATATTAAGTCCCGGCCCGACCCGGCTTGAGAAATTTAAGTCCCGGCCCAGTTTCGCCCGGCGAAAAAAGGTGTCCGGTCGTTTCCTGATATATATATTATATATATATATATATAAAGATATTTCAATACCAATTTCGATTATGCTCTTTATATTCTTCAACAACAACCCATTCATTGAAATATGGTTCTTTATAAGTTTCAATCTGTTATTGTACATTTATATAATGGTTTATGGTTAAAAATGTAAAATGTGGAAACTCCATTTTGTTTATATAACGTGACGTCATATATGTTATTGTGTACTCTTATGTGAGTGTGTTTATAAAAGCAGATACATAATTCAAAAATATAAACAAAGGTATTATTCCTCTTTTAATTGCAATTAAAAAAGGAAAACGATCCTTGATACTCTTCAAAGGGGATTGAGCAATTCCTCGTGGATCCTTGATATATCTCTTTATGTGGGAGCTGAGGGACTTTTCATTCACATATCGGATTATTAGGCTTAGGCTTATACCTGCAGGGATATATAAATATATATAAAAGATATATTCAAGTATAACATATGTCAAAAATTGAATTTGTCACATTTTAAATTTTAGTCTTGTCCATCCAATCCATTAGTGTACCAAGTGCATATATTTCCCTACACTTTTCCTTGTTGATTATAGGCAATTTATTAACTATCGTTTATGACTTGGAATAAAAAGAAAATCTGAATGATCTGCATTAGTTCACACCTGTTCAAATGATCACTATATAAATATATTAACATTTAAACATAGCATCCAATTGTGCATATGATTGTTTGGAAGATTTATTTGATTATAAAGGCCTTGAATGAATTGCCTGGATTTAATCAATTCCCATGTATGTTACTCATAGTTTGAGGGTCCGGTATCCGCCGACCTATACTAGGCGCTTGGGTCCCTGAGAATGGAGGAGGATATCTTTTTATTTCAAGAAAAAGAAAAGATGAGGTTGCGATAGCCTGAAAAGTTAAATGGTTCCGTTTAATATACATATCCCTTACTATGGTACAAATATTTTTTTTAAATATTAAATATTTGATCGTAAATACATATTCTTTTACAAAAGAATATTCGTCAAAGAAATTATCAAAAAAATATGAATATTTTTGGCTGAGCATATATTTTTATATCAAAATACTTTTTTCTACACTATTTATCCTTGCTTTCTTTATGAAATTAGGCATTGTTACAAGGAAAAATAACTCATTTGAATGTAATTACTATTTATAAGTGTAAAGAATATGTTTTTGGAGGAATGAGAGCCGCTGTATATCCTCGTAGATTAAGTTTTATGTTGTTAGTCCTTTTTAAAGAGGTATTTGATTCTTATTCATCTATCGAATAAACAAACTAATGTATACCAAATGGGTTTAAATGATTATTATTGCTCTGAATTCAGACCATGATACACATTCAAAGAGATAGAAAAGGGGCAGTTCTTGCCAATTAAATATTACGAAACATATTTTTCAGCTAATACAATGGGTTTTTTCCTTATGTCTCTATATGTAATAGTTCGATTGATGATCAATTTATTGACATTTTTAAAATTTTTTAACGCATTTTTTTAATCCTGAATATGATGAGTTTCTTTAGTATATTAATAGATGGAATGGGAGGACTCCATTTAAAAGAATTTGTAAACACCATGGAGCCCATGAGAAGACCCCAATTAGTATTTTTAAGGATGGATTTTCTTTTGCCAGAATTACTAATATTCACTCCATAACAGCTGTGAGTTAATGATACTTTTTGCCTTAATGGCAACTGTTTTGTATTATTATTTTATTTCCTTTTCTTACAACCAATTAGTAATTAAAAAAACCCTATCAGCTTCTTTCTTATTTCTCATAAGGGGGAGGGGAAAATGGACATAGCTCGAACTAGATACTCTTATGATTGGCTCAAATACCAAAAAGGCACCAGTAAATGGGTCCCCAGGCTAGATTTTTTGTGCATATATGGTTCGATAGAATTGCATCCGACAGGATATAAATAAGCATTATAAATTAGTCACTCGAACCTAAGATACTCTTATGAATGAGGTAGACCCGAAATGACCCTCTAAATAAGTCACATATACCTTAGTTCAGCTGTTTTGTAATGATCAACATTGGCAATCTTGCTTTGAGCAGTGCTGATGCTTTCTGCTTTATCGTCTCCCTCTTTGACATTCATGATGTTAGAATCATAATGAATATATAGCGATAATTATTCAATCATGAAAATTAGTTATTTTAATGAAATTTGCAAAAAATGTGACCTCAAGTTTTCTCACTTTTATTACTGTTTCGATTTAAGGTATCCACGCAGATTGTCCTAGAGCATGGGACTTTTCCTGGCTCATGGTGGACCTGAGGTAGGTCTTGAGTCTTCTCAAACAAGATTTATTATTATTACTACTTTGTAGAAATCATTTATAAATCACCTATTAATATAAATGAATCAAGCAAACTACTTAACCTAGTATAAAGTTTAAATATCAAGAAACCATTATAATGAACAAAAATGAATCATTATCGTCTTCTAATAAAATATTATTCAACTGTCACCAGGATAATCAAGGAATTTAACATCCTCAGTTGGTTCGCCCCTCACCAATTCTTAGAAACGAACAAGAGGTAGTGAGTGAGGACCTTAAAGATGTTCCTGGACCTGGGAGAGATCTTTATGGGGTTTCATCCTTTTGTCCAGGACAAATCCTGATTCCTGAGGCCGGACCAGGTGAAGCCCACGGAACCCCCTTCTGTATGAAGCTGAGGACGAGGAAGATGATGATCGTTAAGGGGTTTCCTTCCAAATCTAAGCAAGTCTTTTTCCAGGCACTATACTCTAGGACCACAGTTAACCTGATGACCATGATAAAGACCAGGAAACCAATGATCTCAAACAACCATAGATTCACCCGAAGGATTGCCTATTGATGAGGGGCAACGCTCGTTCATTTCTGCCGATTAAACACGGAAATTTATATCACAAAGGGACGAGAAACCAGTCATATAGAAACCCCGATCTTAATCTCTGTGATCAGTACCTGTTTCGGAAGTTGATCATGTTTCCAGAATTATGAGTTAGATGAAGGGGACATTAGGAAGCGGGTAATAGGGAGGGTGATCAAATCAAGAGGCTTCGTAGTCACTGTCACGACGCTATCGTGACAATTAAAGTCTAATTAAGAAATGTTATTTATTTGATGTAAATAATGACTTTTGCATGGTTATTCTTTATGATATACCTAATTACCTCCGCCGAAGGAGGTATTGTTTTCACTGGCGTTGGTTTGTTTGTTGGTTTGTTTGTTTGTTTGTTTGTCAGCAGGATAACTCAAAAAGTGCTGAACAGATTCGGATGAAACTTTGTGGAGTTGTTGGAAATGCCAAAAGAAACAAGTGATTAAATTTTGGCAATTCTGAGTGCTTCTTTAAGATGCAAAATGAGCTAAATACTAATAAATATTTCAAGTTAGCCTACTCTGCCAATAGATGTCGCTGTGCTCTCCTCTTTGATGACGTCAGTTTCTTTTTCTTTCCATGTACCTCTAGAGTGTAAACAATGATTAGAGATAGAAAATCGAGGGATATTTTGGGCGAGTGAAAGGGAGAATGTTTGAATGGTACAATTGAGTTCAGGCTCTTGTTTGGTGGGGATCGGCGGAGGTTTGCACTCTCTGAGTCCTCTAGTTATGTATGTTTATTATTAGTCTTATTTTATTACCTAGTTCCGAAATACATGCAATTAAAGCTATTAGTTACCACAAAAAAAACAAAATGAACGTATGTAGTTTCTATAAATTAAAAAAACAAGAAATAAAATATTTATTTGTCATTTCAGGGCTCAAAAGAATTTATTCATGTAAATGTTTATATAGGTTTGATCTACATAGGTATAAACAAAGCTTATTTGCCTTCACTTCATTGTTCTCTTCCAGGAATGTTGTCATAAGATGATGATGCTTCAGGAATGAGATTGTAATTGTGTTTTAATAATTGCATAGCTGTATTTACAAAATATTACTCATCAATTGATCAACATTGAGTCGTCAGGTTGGATGACATCTGTGTCCACCATGGTTACTATTACTCAATCACTGAACATGATGACGATTATTATTATTCATCCTTCTCAATCAACAATCATCCCTAAAACACAGCATGTTAAAAGAATCCTTGAGAATGTCAATATTTGGATTGTAGTTGTGCCCTACACCTGATTTTTGCCTTCTGAGGGATTATTGCTGTTTTATGCGTAAGTCCACATATTGACATACGAGAAAAAGGCTTATCATCAATCAGAGAGGAGGGTATTAATTTCGAAGCCTCTCTTACACTTGTGTGGGCCTTTCACTGTACATACTCGAAAGGGTTGAGTTACTCAAGGTCTGTAATCCTAGCAGTGTAACTACTCAACGACGTCACTGGAGAAGGAATATATATATATATATGAATATATATATATATATATATATATTCAAGGGCGGAGTGGCCACCGGGAGTACCGGGACTATTCCCTGTGGGCCGCTGGCCTCAAGAAACAGCCACCCAATGGCATATTGGGGCCTGTATAAGGCCGGCGAGGGCATAATTGTCCCGGTGGATAAATTCTTCCCACTCCGTTCCTGTATATATATATATATATATATATATATATATATATATATATATATAGAGAGAGAGAGAGATAGATAGATAGATTCGTTCTCCGGTGACGTCATTGAGTAGTCACACTGCTACATGTTCGTTTTTGTATTGCCCAGACCTTATTATACAGACCTTGGAGTTACTCACGCGAACTCCCATGAAAATGTCCAAAGGCAAAGTTTTTTTAATAGTGATATACATTTATGTATTATTATTATTTGATATTATAATCAAATTGTCACACTGTCAAATGGTATGGTATGTAACACAAAAAAAATACTTAATTTAAAAATATTTCACATTATAATTCATTATCCGACCCAATACTTCGATGTTCCCTTTTGTTATAATTAATTTAAGTTATAGTTTACGTATATTTTCTAATAAATAACATGCAAGTCGAAATGTTGAGGTTGCAGATTTGCCTCCTCTCGAGAGGAGAAGGTCATAATTGATCAACTCCTCATTGATTTGGCTCCACGGACTTATTTTATTATGTCATAATGATTAATCATACCCTCACAAATTATACGGCAACTCAATGCATCAATCATATGTTTAAGTAAAAATAAAATATTATTAATATATTATAATCAATAAATATCTAAAGTCGAGTCTCCGAAATCGTTCAATATTTTTTTTAATTGTTTTAAAGTACATCTTCTATCTATTATTTATTTATCTCCTTCAAAATCATGTGTTCCATGGGACCATTTTTTTTTCATCGCCATTTCTTCCGGAAAAATTATTATTTGTATACTAATAATTGTAGTTGTGCATCTTAAAAAATCGATGCAGTTGAGCGATTGTAAATTTTAAACCAGCTTAATAATTCATTCAACAAAGAAAAAGATATCTCTGCTGAACATGATGTTACTGGCATTGCAGCTAAGGTCTTTGAAGTCTCAGTGAAGTGTGGCAAAGTTTCAAAGAGGGAGTTTGAGCAGAGGTTCACATTTGTTGCTTTGAAATTGGCATCTTCCAAATTATGGAATGTTGCAGCTTAGGCCATCTGGAGGTCTGCATCTACATTATACCAGCTTGAAGCTCTCCTTGCTTCCTTCTTACAGCACATCTCAGCAAGTGATATCAAGATGTTATTGTCTTCACTTGCAAATCTCTCATAAAATAACCTCTTATGGCATCATAGAATACTTTAATTCTGCCTCTCTGAGCATCGGTATAAGAGAAAGAGATGGTCTATTCTTCAGAATATCTCCTACCAGGGCTTGCATTCTTTTGAATGGATTTTTCTTTCTTTTTTATGTCTAATCGTCATCACTTTCTGCAGCCTGATGATTTTTGCTGATTTATTAGCTTTTTCCCGGACAAACGAAAACATTCTTCATTTCAACACCCAGATAGAGTCTTCATGGCCACATACAATAGCAAGTAACTTTGGCGATCATCACGTCCACTTCATAACCCTGCAAGTACCGAGCCAAGGAATCGGTGTTTGAGAAATTCACCTTGAGTATGTGGAGTTCCAGGAGGAACTGGTCCTCCAGTATTTCTTTCACAAGTTCCCGCACAGCCACTGAGGTTTTAGCATCTATTTCATTCGACATCCTTCAACAGGGTAATTATGATTCTTTCAGATTGCTGATCAAAGGCCTTCCATCTGCAATACCAGCGAGTTTCACTGACAGATTTCAGATTAATGTATTAGATAGCTTCCAGGTCAGCTCGCATTTGCACAGAGAGCAGAATTTTTTTTCACGCTTTGGTGAATTGAAGAAGCTGTGAATAGACACATGAAGTTGAAAGTAGCACTTTCTTTACTCCAATTGTGCGATATTTTTCTTTTAAAGGGAAAGATGTGCAATTTTAAATGTGAATGAAGTCACATAAAGGTGGAAAGCTCAGGGCTCCTCTTGGTTATAACTCAATATCAGGTTGCTTCAATAATTTCATATTGTTTTCTTCAAATGCCCCAATACCTCACCCAATTGGTCCGAATGTGAGAGCTCACCCAAAAAATGTTCATGAAATGCACTTTACAAAAAGTAAAGGTTTGCACAACAATACTTTGTTGGATTTTTGGTACAACCAATTCGGGTGACTGTAAACGCCAGTGAGAAAACCATAATTTGTAACCAGGATAATGCTTGAACATCTCTCACATGTTACTTGAGTAGTGGAAAGGGTCAGAAGAAATTTGTCCGCCAGACAAAGTGTGTGGTAGGCGTCTGTGAATAAATTTCACTGTGACAAGATGACATAAACACAGAGGGCACAATTCTTGCACATTCCGCACTTGCCACTTTTCAATTCTAGACCTTTTACATTCTGGGCTGTCCGCACTGTCTAAAATTTGAGGAGACACTCAATGAAACCTTTCACTATGGCTTTAGTTGTTGCCCTCATGGCCTGGTCTTGTTGTATAACCAGCAGGGTCAAGGGCCCTGTCCGGATTTCCAAAACACCCAAATATCTTTTGAGCGCAGCATCTTTTGCCCAACACTGTGTCTGGCCTATGGGATTCAGCCTCCTGTGACTCCTGTCGGTGCTCCCTCTGTCTCATCCTTTTGTATGACTCCCTAATAATGGCAGCAAAAGTGTGGTGTCTGAATGGCACAGCCTGTTGTGTCTGCTAATACCAGATTTAGCACATATGTATTTGGTTGGGGCTTCATCTGAGAGCAGGGCAGAGAAGCCTTTGTAGGTACCCGTCATATTGCCGCTCCGTCGGTGGCACATCCTAAACAACAAGACACATCCAGGTTGAGGGCTACATTTGGGCTTTTATATTAGTTTGCAGACACCATTGGTTCCACATAAAATGTACATGAAAACAGAGCTGTGGAGTCGGACTCGTTAGATTTTCAATTTCTAGTGAGTCCGAAATCCGCAAAATATCTTTTTTAACCCTTTGATCCATACCATGTACCTACATGGTACATAAGTTAGTTAGTTCTCAAGTAACTTGTATAAATTGAAATGTATAGAGGGTATTTAACTCATTGGAGAGAACAAAGTATGGACTGGGCCGTTGGAAGGCTATCAACGGCAGTTTATGATTTTGAGACCAGTGGCTCACCTGGACTAGTCCCGTACTCCCCGTGGCCACTCTGCCTTTGACGTAAATATAGTATATTTAACATAGATCAGTTAGGAAAGGGTGTGAAATATATCAAGCACGACTAACTATCCAAGGTTTAAATTAAAAAATACGAACTTAGTTATATCATCAAGCATACGTGAATCACTCTATTCGACCCAAATTCACTAATTATTATTGTTACACATATAATATGAAATGAGTTAGTAAAAACGTAGAAAAGTTATATATTTTTTAATTAATTACTTCAGACATTTAAAATAGTGTTGAATAGTGAATCAAGCATCTGTGATAGATGTGTAAAAAAATAATTTTTGGACGTAGTTGTACTTTGTTGTTGAATGATGTTATTTAGAAATATCACAGATCTCTTGGCCTCTGAAAATGATTAATCTTCATTTAAAAATAAAAGGGATTAGAAAACAACATAATAAAATTATGCGTCAGACATTTTTTGGTTGAATCCGGAGTCAATTTCAGTATCATGACTGGAGTGATCAGGGATCCTTGCAGCTTTTACAGGCTGGTGAAGAAGTAACAAGCAGGAAGGTGAGAGATCTGCAGAGTCCGTACAAACAATTGAGTGCCTGATGAAGGCTGTTATCTATCTTTATTCCAGAGCTGCGACTACCGAATGTAAATCGGTATTTAGAACTGGAAGCGTTACCTGGTGTGAAGAAGTTGAACTTTGCAAAAAAAAAAAGTACGGAGCTCCAATCATACAGATATAAAGAGCTTATTCCCTTTAATAGTAGAGAAACATCATTCAGCTCTCACTTGTGCTCAATATGAACAAATAATTGTACTACTTCATCGTAAGTTGATCATTGAAATAGAAATATTTGTTTATATTGGGCAATATGACGTATTTCTCTGAAGAATCCATAAGCCCTTTATGTCTTTTTATCTCCATGGCTCCAATGGACAACTTTAGTATGATAGAGCAGATATATAAAGATACATTCAACATATGCACATGCTATGCATTGAGTACTAGAGTACCTGAGAGCGCATTTGATATCGGACAACGACTAACAAAAGACAGTTAAGGAAATAATTTATTTGCTATTGCCTTCCATTTCATTCAAAATCCGAGTTAATATATGATCTATAATAAATAACATGTATTAAAATTCAAATAATCTCTAAGAAAATTATAACCAATTATGTACTTAATTTTCTTTTGTTATAAATTGTCCGCTACTAAATGCATATGAAGAAGTCACAGAGCAGATATATAAATAAATTACTCTCTCTTGCTGATCTACCGCACCAATCGATATTCGGTAGATATAATAAAATCTACCGAATGCCGAATCGGCGGTAAATTTTTCTACCGAATCCCATCTCTGCTGTATTCTAATGAACGTTTAAGTCCTTTGATTCAGCTTTAAAATAGTGTGGCAGAAGGGTGAAACTTCGTTTAGGATAGATAAAAATCATGGCTGTGAAGCTCATGGAAAATATTTATAGAAATTATTATTTCTATTTAATTGATTTTTAGTTTAAAAGTTGGCCTGCTTATTATCTTTTAAAGAAAACTCGTTGCAAAAAAGGTTGTTCCCATTAACTAACAAATAAATGTATTGTTTCAATTGATAACTATTTTTTATATCTTGCAGTCACAGTAATGACACAAAATAAGACTTCATGCTCTCTATGAGACAAAGCAGTTTTTTTTTTCTTCATATTAAAATCTGATTTTGGAGGAGTACATTCACTTGAAAAATGAACCCATTAGACATATACCCTAAAGGTGAGGTATATTTAGTTATTAAGGGTGGTATTATTATCTCCGAATTAATGTTCAAGTATGTTATTCACTATCCTTACGTTTTAATCAATCACGTCCGAGAAAAAGATCTCTGTTTTTTAATCTTCACCTCAAACATTAGATTTTTTATTTAAAAACAAAAGATTAAAGTTATGTTTAAAAATTGAAACTGAAAGAATAATTACTATGAATTGCGAAGTTACAAATTGTAGGTCATCGTTCGTTACATATGTGATTAAATATGTTCCCAATTTCAACTTTATATTTTCAGGGGAAATATAATAAAAATACAAATCAGGTGCTTTTTAATCGCGTAGGTCTCTGATTTGTCGCTAAATGAGGTCTTTTCCTTTCTCATGGGTTTGTGATTAGATGTTTCATGGGAATGAACAGTTGTGACCTATTTAATCGTAAGTTATAAAGTCAGTTTTTGGCAATTGGGAAAGAGTAATTATTAAAGGAAAATAAAAAAATTAAAGGTTGAGAGACATTAAATAAAAGTTGCGGTGATTTTTATTTTTTAGTCCAGTAAGTTTGTTTTCACTCAACAGGAGTTATAAGAAACTTTTATTTAAAATGCATTTTATACAGTTTAATTTAAAATATAAAACAATCATACATTTAATATCAAATGATGGATAAAATTATTTATGGCCCATTTGGATAAAATTTGTCTTTATTAAAAGTAACAAATGGTATGACGGTAAGTATATATATATATATATGATATATATATATAATATATATATATATA
>CP045895.1:3852584-3889295 GCA_013387185.1 Caligus rogercresseyi | reverse complement strand
TATATATTATATATATCATATTATATATTATATATATATATTATATATATATATATATATATATATATATATATATACAGGGTATAGAAGCAAAACGTGGACTCTAGAGACAATTGTAGAAAAGTAATAATATAATTTTATTTTAATTAAATAATGATTATTATTTTTAACAAAACTTATAGACAGGGCCTTTGTGAGCACTCTCACTCGATGTGGCCTCCTTCAGCTTCAATGGCAGCTTCCACACGGCGACGGACAACCTTGCAGGAGTTGATGAGGAACTCCTCTGACATGTTGTCCCACTCCGTCCTGATTGTGGCCTTTAGAGCATCCACATTTGGATGAGGAGTCTTGTTGGTCTTCCTCTCCAATTCGCCCCACACGGCGAAGTCCAACGGGTTCAGATCCGGCGAGGAGGAGGGCCACATGTCCTTCGGCCAAAAATGAGCCATAATGGCAGTGCAGAACTTCTGGTACAGGTCCGACGCGTGTGATGCAGCACCATCCTGCGTCCACACATACTTTCCCTCGGGGTAATTGGCCTTCAGCCATAGTAAAACTGTGTACCTGAGGACCTTGTAGTAGGTTTCCTTGCGAATCTTCTCCCCGGCCTTGAAAAAGAAGGGTGGCATTTTATTCCCGTTTGACGCCACGACTCCCAGGACCATTGTCTGCGCCGGATGTTTTGTACGGTACACCCCCTGTACCTATTCTGTTGTTTCCCCAAGCCACCGGTCATTCCTCCTGTTGTAGACTTGGTCCACGGTGAAAATTTTCTTGTCGGAGAAGATTTTTACAATGGAGCCATTACCCTTCAACCGAGTGAGGACTTTCTTGCATTTTGTGAGCTTTTTCCTCTTCATATCCTCCGTCAACAAGTGCCTCAGAGTCCTCGTGTATGAGGTTAACCCCAGATCCTCCCTCACTGCCCGGTTGATGGCCATGAGGTCCACAGAGAAGTCATTGAAGAGGCGGTTCATGGATTTTGTGGGGTCCTCCTTGATCTTCTTCTCCAGTCTCTCCAGGAACTCGGGAGTCCTTTTTAAATTGTGGCCACCACTTCCTGCTTCCCTCTCGAGGCCTTCCCCGTCCTTTTTCATCTTGGCAACCTTGAAAACGAGGCTCCAGGAGCACTTGAGAATGTCCATGATCTTTATCACCTCAATTTCTGCGTCAAGCAGATCTGAGATCCTTTTCTTTTTCGCGTCCTACTTGCTCATTTTTGAGAATTGACGATTGTTTATAATTGATCATTTATGCTCAAAAGGCTAATAAATTGGAATCTCAAAAAATATAAACACCCAATTTTGTAATTTTTTTGAGAAAATTAGCATTATTTAAGAGTCCACGTTTTGCTTCTATACCCTGTATATATATATATATATATATATATATATATATATATATATATATATATATTTCTATATATATATATTATATATATATATATATATATATATTATATATATATATATATATATATATATATTAGGGGGTATTATAGAAAACTCATATTAAGATATCAAAATTTATCCCCTGCGAAAGTTGCGTTAAAAGAAACTAAATGATCGTAGAAAATGGATTTTGGTTTGACCAATGGATATCATAACCGTCATAGATTTATATTCTCACCATGTGAGGAAGTACTGTATGAAAATTAAGATGTGAAAAGCAATATAATTAAAAAATAACTTAAAAACCGTAACAGGACTAGCACCCCAAGACAATCACCCCCCGGACTAGCACCCCCCGACAATCACCCCCTGGACTAGCACCCCCCGTGCCAATCACCCCCGGACATTTACCCCCGTTAGTAATATTTATTATCTCTTAAAGTCCACTTATGAAGTTAACTATGTTTTCCAGCTATTAACAAAGGTGACGTCACTGGTAAACCACTTTCTTGATCTCCTTTTCGCTGCTTGCGAAGACTAATGGGGACTTAGTTATCTTTAAAAAATGCCGTTTTCGGGTGTGAAGAAATGAATATAATAATTGAGAATAAAATTTATATGTCAACTTATTTGAGTGGATGAGTTTTTGATCATAGTCTTCGATTTAGGACAAGTGGTTCCTTGATGAAATCTTAGAAAATAGCTTAGGACCTACATGAGATAAATAAGATATCTTGAGTTGATAGGTTACAAACTGTATGATTGTCTAGTTGTACATAATATCCCATATATAAGGTCTAAGACACGAAATTTGCAAATTTATGCACGTTTAATTTATACAGATTCCAATTCTAAAGGACTGGGACTGCATACTAACCAGTGACGTCATCTTTGTTAATAACTAGAAAACATAGTTAACTTCATAAGTGGACTTTAAGAGATAAGAAATATTACTAACGGGGGGTAAATGTCCGGGGGGTGATTGGCACGGGGGGTGCTAGTCCAGGGGGTGATTGTCGGGGGGTGCTAGTCCGGGGGGTGATTGTCTGGGGGGTGATTGCCCTAGAACCCTTAAAAACATACATGAGTACCCTCTTTTTCTTTTTCCTTCTCGAAACTATAAGAGATCCCTAGTAAGAGCTGTTATTTAAGAAATGGTGGGTGCGTCAGCACTTTTGCTTAATATTGGCACTAAATATTATTCGATAAAAATTGCAACAAATAACAAAGTCATGAATTGATCATAGCTAAATTTGGGAAAACTATTTTTTTTTCAAAATAAGTAATACAAAAAAGTTTGCTTCATAACGAAACTTTGAACGCAATTGGGGGGAGTAAGGGGGGGGGGGTCAAACCAAAATCCATTTTTCTACGATCATTTAGTTTCTTATGACGCAACTTTCGCGGGGGGATAAATTTGATATCTTAATATTAAGTTTCTATAATACCCCCTAATATATATATATTATATATGTTTGTTCTATATTTACTTAATTAAGAGGAGAAATCTCACCGTCAGGATCCTGGATCTCTCAGGACTTTGAGCTACGCTTCCACCCAAAGGGCTCGAAGGTGAGCTTACGGTTTCTGAGACGCCTATTAAGACTTTATAGGTTTCCGAAGAATAAGAACAACGTCATTGATGTTTAGTTTAACATTTATTTTACTTCTATGAGCTTGTTATACGTCATATAAATTAGTCTTGTTCTTTATGTTGTATTTAATTGTGCATATTTTTTACATATAAATCCTGTTTTTATATTTTCATTTGTTTTGACTTTTAGCTTAGGGTTTTAATTATAAACTATAATGTATTTAGTTATATATATATATATACATATTATATACAATAACTCTGATCGAATAAAGTCATTCAAAAAAATGAATTATATGAGAAATAGTATTTGATCAATAATAAACATATTTTTAATAATAAGATCGTAGCTCCTAGATGGGTTCACTAACGGCTGATACCGTATTAAGTTCCGGTGAGGTGGGTCCAATCTAGGAGCTAAACAAACAAACAAACTCTGATCGAATAAAGTCATTCAAAAAATGAATTATATGAGAAATAGTATTTGATCAATACTTAGTGCTGATATATACAATTTTTTGGGCCATTTTCCCCTCATTTTCTATTTCTATATTTGGTCATTTCTGCTGTGTCCGTATTTTTCTGGTTCATTTGTTCTGGACACGCACTAACTTATAAGAATGCTTAATGTATCAAGGAAGCATTAATATTACTATAATCTTAATTATCATAATTTATAAGCAAATACACGAACATAAAACAGCTTTAAATGGCTTAAACTTGACATTTAGCTACTGGTTCTTAAATCTTAACAGACCTATAAAGCGTATTATCTCATAATTCAAAAGCTTAAAAAATGAAGCCCTACTTATTAGAGTGTAAGAACACGTAGTGGTTCATATCAAGAAATCCCTATAAATTAATGACAAGAAATGTGTCTTTTATTCGGCAAAGTTAATTCCCTCAAAGAAAGAAAAAAGAGTCCTTTTCTTATATTTTTCCTTCTTCTTAAGGATGATGATATCCTCACATTCCAACACGCGATGCCAAGAAAGAAAGACAAAAACATAGTGGGGTTTTATAATATTGTTATCCTCGGGTTGTTGTAGTCCATTCACTGAACACTTTTTGTAAAGTAATGACATTCTTCTAGTACTTAGGGTTGTTATGTACCTAACTTCTTCTACTACCACATCAACAACAATAGGTAAAGGAATAGAAATGTTTTGGAGCAGGAAGTTAGACCCAAAGGGATCAAGTGAACTAAAGACATATATGAGTATATATATATATATATATATATATATATATGAGTACCCTCTTTTTCTTTTCCTTCTTGAAACTATAAAGAACCCTAGTAGGAGCTGTTATTTAAAAATGGATGGTGCGTCAGAACTTATGTTCATTTATTGGCACTAAATATTATTTGACAAAAATTTGCAATAAATTCAAAGTCATAAATTGATCATAGCTAAATTTGGTAAAACTATGTTTTTTTCAAAATAAGTAATAATAAAAAAGTTTTGCTTCATAACGAAACCTTTGAACCTAGTGACGTCCAATTTCTAACAATGCTAGAAATTTTTAAAGTTAGATCGTTTTCAGCATCAAAAAATGAACCAGAATCGCGGGGTATATGTAAAAGAACTAAAAAAGTGGGGTTTTCTGGGACGTCTAATATATATCTCTATATATGTATATATATATATGTAGCACCTCAAATTCCGCCACATACAGTTTTGTCCAAATTTAACTCTCCATTACAAAAATGCATAGAAAAGTTTTTCTGTATAAAACAAACATTTGAAAAAGGGTTAAAACACCATTCTAACACTTAGAAGTTATTTACAGAAGATTTGGTCATTATCTTACTTGGCAATCTTAAGAAATTGCACAAAAACATTTTGGCGGAATAAAATAAACATGACCATAATAAATTTTCCGTGAGATTCCACTAACACACCTAAAACACTCCTTGAGCCCTTGAACTTATTTACTTTTGTCAAGATCTTATGAATCGTTAGGAAGAATGAGGGAAACAAAACGCCGAACCAACGGAATTCTTATTTTAACAGTATAGATCAGGAAACGACCGGGACACTTTTGTTCGCAGGGACCCGGGCTGGGCCAAAACCGTTCCGGGATTTCAGTATATTTTCGTTCCCTCGTCATTCTGAAAGTGACGACGTTTTTTTAGATAAGAGATTCCCAAAAAAGAATTGACGATGTTTTTTTTATAAAGAAGTAACGTTTTTTTACAAAAGAAATTTCCAAAAAAAGCGACGACGTTTTTTTTAGAAAAGTGATTCCCCCAAAAAAAAGTGACGACGTTTTTTTAAGAACAAAATTTCCTACAGAAAAAAATCTGGAAAAAAGTGACGAGGTTTTTTGAAAAGAATTTACTAAAAAAGTCCCGGCCCGGTGATTTTTAGACACCATGCCGGGACACTAAAAAACAGCCTTGATCCGGGCCGGGTACCCGGTCGTTTCCTGAGATATATGTATACATACATACATATGTATGTATATATATTCATATATATATATATATATATAGGTATGTATATATATTCATATATATATATAGAAAATATGGAAGTACATTTAAATTCCCATATAATAAATATTATATTAATGCGTAAATAGAATATAGCAAATATTTAGGACATCACCTCTAATATGATTCGTTCATTAGTGTGTAAGTACCTCTGTATCATATTAATTACAACTGTTTTTCAATATAATCTTTTATTTAACACTTGATGGCAAAAAAATGGGGGATTTACCTAAGTACGATTGACTAATGTTAACACATTTAGGAAAATAGATATATGTGGTATTTGAAAAAGACTCTCTCTCTCTGTTAAACAGGGAACGTTGCTGATATTTAGGGTATAGGGAGAATAAAAAGGGAAGGACATTTGGGGAGTAGAGAGAAGAAGCCTCGAATGTACTCGGATGGAGCAATTACTGAGAGATTATTATTTTATAAATCAAAAAGACAAGGCAGTACAGAAGGAAAAAGGGAAGTAATTCATGTAAAATAATGCATGATAAGAGTCAGCAAATATAGAAGTGTAACCAAATGGAATAAAGGACTTACACCTTTGGTTATCTAGTCTAAACTCTTCTGTATTTCGTAAGAGGTATTTCTTTTATACCTCTTTTTATAAATATAAATATTCTTTCACAAGTTTTAATGAAATATAATCCAATATATTAAAGGCACATAAAGGAGCAGAGAGAAGGACTCTGCTACAGAAGAAACATATTGGTGAGGTAAATTCTTGAAAAGATATCAACATTAAATCAGCTCCCGTAATCTTTTCCAGGTGGTGTTAACTCAATTTTCCATATATTTTCAATGTATTTCATGATCAATTTATCGTTGGATATGAATAGAGGCCAGATATACCATCAATCCTCCTCTCTTGAGGACAATAATTGTCTTTATTTAATTAATAGTTTATATTGCCAGCCCTGGATTCCTAAATTATAGGGATATAAACTCTTGATGTGTAATCCAAGACTTGTTGTTAACTCAACTCAAACACCAAGAGTAAATAAGTGATGAAGTATGAACTGTTTTTGAATTATATTTCCCGCTCATTTTTTTCTCTAAATCAATCACGTTCGAGAAAAAGGTCCATGTGGTTTATGTGTCTTGTTTGACTATTTATTAATGATTTTTTTGCCACTTTGGCCCGATAGAATTGCTGGATATAAATAAGCATTACAGCATATTAATTAGACACTCGAACCGAGGAATCTCTTATGAATAAGGTTGACCAAAATACACCTTCCCCTATCGGGAGTATTCGAACCTGGTTCCTTGAAGGTTGAGCACGACGCCGCCATATTGAGCACTGTTATAAATTATTAGCTCACCATTTTTAAACATTCGTATTACAAAGCTATTCTTGGTTCTACGATAAACACTGGATGCCTCTGCTTGGATTTTGAGACATGAGATGACGCCTTGGGGCAAATAAATGAATACTAATATTCACTTTCTTATTGCCTCATTATAAAGTATTTGCAACGACCTCGACATATCCACACGGATATGTCGAGGTCCCCCTACAGCTGTTTTATTGGCCTTCCTCCTCCTAGACGAAGAATGCAATCATGTAGAAAAGGATAAACAAAGTATATTTTTTAAAACAAGTATGGAGCTATCCTGACGGCGATGGACGTGTCAACACACCTCAACACACGAAATTCGCCGTCTGATAGACTCTTGCAGAGTGGGTCCATGAGCCTGGTGCCTTCTCATCGTTCTACAACGTTGGCCGATTTTTGGCCATGGAGTATGCGGCCCCCAACGAGCTTAGATTGTTACCCCTATCAACAAGTGCATCTGAAAGGTGGCATTGGAAAACAATGCGAGCTCTACATTTCATTGAAAAGTCCCTCAAAAGGAAGCTCCATGAGAAAGCTCCAATCACGTGCAAGGCCTTCAACTCTCGAATCGAAGTCAGGGTCAAATATGAGAGGAGCTACTCTTCGTGGGATCGTATAGGTATATATATATATATATATATATATATATATATATATGGATGTTGCTGATGGTGTTGCCCTTTATACAAAGAATCTGGATAACGGCACACCTGCGTTCTTGCTCGTTCCAGATAACAGGCTGTAGATTTCCATATGCGGCCATAACGATGATAAAATTCACTGAAATGATCTCTCATATGTTGGCTGTCTGCTAAAAAATCAGCTGTGCGGATCGGATGACGTCATCCTTGTTAAAGGATGTCCTGAAACCCGCCGGATTTGATCTTACCACCCTGTATATATATATATATATATATATCCGGTGCGGGACGGAAATTGCAACACTTACCTAGTATATTGCTTTACACCCTCTGTGTCTGTTAAAAGGATTCGATATAATTTTTTTTGAATATAAAGCATAACTCTCATTTAATTTTTTTATTCTATATATCCACCTTAACAGAAACAACAGCCTCCAGACGGGATTTGGGGCCTGACAGACAGACCGTATGTAATGAGCGTCCATTCCATCCCAGTGTTCATCAACGGAGGCCTTCATGGCTTCAATATTGGGGTGACGTATTTTGAAGGCTCTGGCCGCATATGCGGCCAAAAGAAAAGTCCAAAGGGTTTACATCAGGGCTGCATGGAGGCTACTTTTCCTTACCCCAAAATGGGATGATCTCTGACAAAAAATATGGGTGGATTTTGCTGTAAAGGCTGGTGTTCCATCCTGTTGGAGCACTCTTCTTAGTTTGGAAATGTTACCTGAACCCAGGGCCAAAGTTTGGTGTGCAGCTCTTCAATGTACGTGGTTGCATCCAAGCGAAACCCTCGGGGAAACCAAATCAATGACATTGAGTCCCCTGATGAAGCCACAAAGACCAGAGACATGGCTGAGGCTGGATGTTTGATAGTGGTAATTGTTTTAAGGTCTTCATCAACATCTTCAAAGGCCACAAACCGGTCATTTCTTTTATTTTTGACCGATCCACAGTCCAGGTCTTTTCATCAATGAAGATGATGATCTTCCAGCTGGTGTAGATTTCAGGTCATTGATCAGACCCTTGCAACGTTGGAGATGAGTCACTTCGATTTGAGGTGTCAATAATGACCTCTCTATCATCACAAGGGACTTGCCACCACACTCCTTGACAGCCCTTTGACCGTACTCTCATCAACACCAAGGTCCTTGGCATGAGCTCTGCTGGTGGTGTGGAGCCCTTTGGATCACATCACAAATCAATTGTGGTTTCAATTTGTACTTGCCACCACTCCCAGATTTCCTCTCAACCCCTTGGTTAATGTCCAGCTTTTTGTGAGGCTGTAAATGGTCGATCTTGCCACGTTCAGTTGTTCGGCAATCTCAGTTGGAGTCTTACCCGCACCAAGAAACGTCGACACTTGAACTCTACGGTCTCGTTCCATCTCTCTGCTTATTCTAAGAGGAAAATGAAATTAACATAAAAGCATAAAAAACCCCTGCTACCGAAGTTATTTATCAAACATTTAGTTCGATACCTCTTGTAATCTAAAATCGATTTTTGTAATGTTGCAATTTCTGTCCCACACCCGGTATATAGACATTTATATATATATATATCCTTACAGTGTTTTCAAGTCCAACTGGTGTGCAATCAACGCAAGAAAAATAAGTTGAAGGTTATTCAAGGATACCATTTCTTTATCCTTTGTGCTATTTGTTAAGCCGTAGTTAAGCTAAAAACACATGTGAATGCAAGGGATTCTTGGATATTCGAATCCTCTCCACTATATAAGATATTCAGTCCTACCACCTAATCTGCGCGTGTCCCCGAACGAGGATGGAGATGGACACGAACTGGCCGAGGAGATGCAAGAAAAAACCCATGGAGGAGTTCTTCTAAGAGCCTTTTTGCTTTTGTGTCAATTAATTAATTTCGCAATAAAGGTTAGCTCCTAGACAGTTTTATTACCGGCTGATATAGGATCTAGTTCCGGTGTGCTGGTGCTGATCTAGGAGCTAAACAAACAAACAAGATATTAAGTGGATGATGGTTCTTAGGGGGTACTTACTTAGGGTGGTAATATCAAGCATAAAAATGAGATTTTAATGCAAGAAGCAGCATCATAACCCTCATTTATGAAGGGTTCTTAAGAAGAAGAAGCTTTAATGAAATGAAGGAGGGAAGGAGAAGAGGAAGACAGGAAGAAAGGGAGACAACCCCCCCAAAAGAAGCCTCCCGCCCATCTTCATCGTGATGTTCTCCTTTTTATGAGTGTAATTTGATACTACCATACTTATGATGATACTTTTATTATTATTGCTACCACAAGTTAGAGAAAGAAGTCGAAGCTACCCCAATTAGAAGCCGTGATAATGATATTTTATTTCATCTACAGAATGCTTGATTTCTTTCTATGAGAGAGAGAGAGAATTCTTCTTTTACCATTATATCAATAATAAAATATCTAAATATATGTACATATGTGACTTGTCAGCTAAAAAGGAGGTATATGATGTTTATTGATATTGTGGAAATATTTAGTTACTATTATCTTAACTCTTCATATGACTGATTGTCGGCTATAATATATTATTATATATGTGGGCTTCATCTTTGAATGCTAGTGCTTTAACTATATATAACATCTTTTGTATAAATAACTAGCTAATCTTTGTATAAAAAACTCTTCAAAATAGTGAACTTTCACTAATATTATTATGTATATGTGTGCTTCATCGTTGAATCCTAGAATTACTACAATATACAATCATCTTATTATAAATGTATAGCTAATATTATGCACAAAATCTCTTCAAATACTAATTTTTATTATGATTAATCGTGAATTTCATTCTTACTTGCATAAACTATTATATAAAAAGTTTTTGTTTGTATTGATTTTAAACATGCAGTGCTTCTTTTTAGACACCAAACTTAATCTCTTACGACGCACAAGTCAGGAGCCAGTAGTCAAATAAGGTAGTTATATACTTATACTTCATTTCGTGCTCACCTCTCACAATTATAAAAGCGAAGAAGAACATCATTTTAAAGAAATATCTGTAATTGTATGTATACGTTCCTTTTTAAAACCCTTATGGATAAAAAAGCTTAGAAAAAGAGAATTAAATGGTATTTTTTCATTTTTATTTCTGAGGAATATTGAGGAATGCTTCAATTTAATACCTAGAGCGAAGAAGAAGAAAAACCCTTTCTTTTCTAGAGGACGTGTGACACAGATCAGAAGAAGGCATTATTCTCTGGTTTCCTTTCCTTTAATTGATAGGATAAGAGGCTACACAAAAAAAATAATTAAGCAGGTTTTTTAGAGTCATGAGAAAGTACTTTTTAAGTGTATATTGATAGTTATGTAGTATTCTCTAAAAGGTTTTTTTAAATACTGAAGACAAGACAAATGAATCTCTAAGTATGCAATTAAGCATACATTGACCCAATGATTGTATTCCTAAGAAGCAATGACAACAATCTTCAACAAATAGAAAAACAGCTCATCAAACTGAAAATGAAAAATATCTTAAATTCTGTATTATTTATACCTTTATGGATGAGATATTAATTTGTGACTATATGGTTGAATTGAAATGCTCCAGTGTGCGTGTGTGTGGTGTAATGAGCAGGGCTGTTGGAATTTGGAACAAAAACAATGCTCTATATGCCCAGAAATATGCGGGAAAAAATGACTAAATATGTGAAAAAATATGCGAAAAGGGTTCGATAAGCAAAAAAAAGCCTTAATATGTTGAAAAATAATGTACATACTAAATTAATAAAAATTATGTCATGATTATGCTCACTGAGATGAGCATATCTTTACATGCCTCTCTGTCAGACTGCTTCGCTGGTCAGACAAGAGACTTTAGTTTGGAGATGACCCTTTCAACAGTCCACAGAGGTAATTGGAGCGCACGAGAAAGAGGAACATCCTCTTTGGATTTGGATCATCTTTGAGCTCAATGTCTCTCTCTTCATAATTCTGGAATAGAATTTAATTTTTTCGAAGTCCGGATTCTTCTCAAGGACACTGTTCACTTGCTGACAAAGGGCTCAAACGGTCAGCTGCATCTGCACCATCTCAAGGCATCCAATGCTCTCCGTTAGTGGAAGGCGCTCTTCCAGGCTCTTGAAATGTTGAGTAAAGTTGCCTTGATGAATGCTGCTGACCCGGTAGTTTTGGGCCCTTGAACAGTTTCTTGGCTTTGACGATTGCCAAGCTGTCGTCATTGAGAGATTCTATGAAGTGTCCAATTCCCTTGAAATGATCGCCCGAGCCGTTCAAAAAACGACCGGGTACCCGGCCCGACCCGGGTCCCGCTGTTTTTGAGCGTCCAGGCCCGGTGGCCCGGCTTTTTTATATACCGGGCCGAGACATCAATATTTTCTCAATATTTCGCTTGTCATTAATTTTTTTTTAAATCATCACTTCAGAAACTTTTTGGGGATTCTTTTCTAAAAAAAATGTCGTCACTTCTTTTAGACTCTTTTCTTTTAAAAAAAACGTCGTCACTTTTTTTGGAAATTCTTCACTTGAGAATGTCGAAGGAACGAAAATATATATTATGTCCCTGCCTGGGTCCCGTCGAAAAAAGGTGTACCGGTCGTTTCTTGATGTATATAATATATATCCTCAAATTTGTTCAAAATATGCGATAAATATGCAAAAAAAGGCCAAATATGCGTTATAATGCGTTTAAAAGTCGTTATATGCCCAGAAAGTTTATTTACCAGATTCCTACAGCCCTGGTAATGAGATATATTTGTTGTCAAATTGACACTAGAGCTACTAAAAGTGATAAAATTAATTTAAATACATATAATATATATCAGATAAATAAATTAAAAAAAACAAAGAGATGTCGTGAGATCCTTGCCTTGCTTCTAGAAGGGTGTTTGCCTGCCTGCCTCAGTTCAGGAGACGAATTATATGCTGTTGTCATGTTGACTGTTGCAGAAGTGCAGCCCAGTGAATTATGTCTCTGAGATCGCTCGTTCCACTTCTTATCCTGGAGTCCGAGGTGCAGAGGACATCACTGAGAGGGGAAATTGGAAGGTTGACCGTCGTCCAGGCAGCCGTCCCTGACTGCCAAACAACATTCTCGTTTATTGTTGAGATTCCTGCTCTGTCGAGGAGGTCAGCCGTCCACATTCTATCAGACGCCTAAGAGGACACGGGCGAGATCGTTAAAAGCGACTTGTACTCCGCCGTCACAGTGATGTGGCTGCGAGGCCAGTCTGACTCTGTGGGGAGCTGCACAGGTTAAGTTACCCAGACACAAGTCTGGGGCTTGCCAATAACAAGGGAGTTGGCGACGCAGGCCCGGCAGCAAGCCCAGGCTGTTGGGGGGGGGGGCTACAGTTGTTATGGGGGGGGGGGCACAGTTGGCACATTCATAAAAAATGGGGCCCACGTCACTCAATGGGTGGGCGGGCCTGGCCCCCCTCAGTCCCGCCCATCCCGCCGGGGCCTGTGGCGACAGATTAAATGGGACAGGTCCCCTGGACATTGAGACTCCCAGCCGTGGATGGTTCTCCTCCTTAAGTCAGCAGCGACCCTAGCCTGGAGCACTCTGTGTTGCACAGTGTGCAAATAAATATGAACAATACTATTTAAGTAAGTTCATCGATATATCATGACTTAACATATTTTCATTTAAGCACTAAATTGAGTAAATATGTTCATTTATTTTAGTATCAAATTGGCATCATCATAATATGTCAGTACTTAATTGCTTCATTTGAATATCGTTTCATTTAATCACACATTTGGGTATATATATTCATTATTTTGTTATCAAATTGATATAATAATAAGTATTATTATCGGACTTTGTATGAAATATATAATCAAAAAAAGTAATTAAATTAAAATACAAGGCTTTGCTCCTTTCATGTAACTCACGGATTGAACAAATGCATTTAGAGAAACTTTTTCGGTCTAACAAATGGTCGTTTTGTGACCATTGACCATAAATTAATACTGAAATAGAGAAGAGATATCATCGGCTTTCTATTGCCCAAAATAAAATCTTTCTTCCCAAAATAATATACCATATTATTAAAAAATAATTAAGGAATTAAGTGAGGTATGTGACTCTATCATGAAGCATTAATTCGCTGTTCCTTCCATTAATATAAGATATTCATCAATTGAGACATTTTTTATCTTGGCCCAGTGGGCATATATTTCAACAAATTAATCAAAAATATACAATAAGGTTTGTACAGACACGTAGTGAATAATGATCAATAAATAACAATTATTTAAACAAAAAATAAGAAAACATTACAATAATTTAGAAACAATCATATTAATAAAGGCATTTCAATAAAATTCATATCTGTAATTAAATTTTTGAATACAAAGAAGCAATTGAAATGATCTTCGTATTTAACTGTTCTCATTTTGTTTAATATGCTTTGGACTTTTGTTATGAAGGCGTCGTCACATTTGCATTCCTTGTGAACGCCAGAAAATATTCCTCAGAAGTTTTGCTCTTGAAGAGGTCTTCTAGTGAGATTTTTAATATAAAATATTTATCAATTTGAGTCATTTCTTCCGTTTAGCAAATGTTGTATATTAGACTCGATTGAGTAGAGATATCATAGGTAGAGTCTTGAATAAATTCAAAATAAATAATTCCCTTTCCCCCGAAAAAAAAGTTGTGAATAATATTATTATAAAAATCTAATTATGGAGTCTTGGCATGTAGCTCTATCTACATCATAAATGGCTTAGGATCATGTCTAGCTCCTTCTTCTCTACTTATTTCATACTTACCTGGGCATCTGCTTCCAGTTTTGTATTACAATATCTCATCAATTCCTCGAGTAGTCGCTGAGCCCCCCCTTCTCAAATGAAGTTATTAAGATAAACCTGATGAGGTATATTTTCTCTGAGAAGGTTAAAAAAGAATCGTGCCTTCAATTATGTGGGTCAAGCACGAGATGATGATGCCTCTTCCTCTTAATCAAGCCCGAGCGCATGCTCTTGTGTAAATTATTAATTAGTATTGAGAAGAACATTCTTTCTGTACTCCTTTTAAAGTGTAGCAATTATATATTCTTTTTTTATCCGAGTTATTGAGGGATTGTTTATAAAAAGAAGGAGCAGGGCAGCAGCAGCAGATAAATGGGAGAGATAGTCGTTGAAGGAATTCGAAGGCTTGTTCCTCATGTGGTCGTGGTAATGAGGGGTTATAAGTTTATTAAACCACCACCGTCTAAATCTATATTTAGACATCACATAGATTTTAACAACTTTTATATTGGATTATTTGTGATCAAAATAAATACATAAATGCCCAATTCTATATTTGTACCTTCATTTAAGACGTTTCAAACGAACCCCCCTTAACAATAATAACTTACATATAATGCATACAATATTTTTTTGAATAGCATAATATTTTTTTGGGTTAAGATATTATTTATTAGCTAAAGTCTATACAGTGTAAAAATATAGAATACACTAGAAAGTAGGAGATTAAAAAACTCAATCTGAAGACACAAAAACAAAACATAATGAACATTATAATTCAAAATTACTGCCTAAGTATAAAACCATAATATAAATGACTTATTAAAATTACTTCTTATTCAAAATAAAACGTTGATGTGGTCTTATTGGTGATTTAATGAGTTAGAGGTATTCGAGAGAATTTGAGGGAATAAACTTTATCAAATCTCCGGCCCATGTCCATGACGTCGCAGATGAATCGGCAATTTTTATTGAGAGGGCTGAATAACGGGCCACTGCCCCAATCATAATTGCTCTAAGGTCTTCGATTGCATATAAGAGTTATAATTCGCATATAAGAGTTTATTTTTGTGATTATTGTATTATGTTTTATATAATTATATTTTTTATTTGATGTTACCTTATTGAAAGCTCCGCAAAACCTGTAAGCATAAAGATACTTCAACTGAATCGATGGGATGATTGGTTTTTTATATTATTGAATTTATACAATACACAATTTTGAATACAGAATTACAATAAACGAGGCACAAAAATGATTATATTAATATTAATTACAACCTTGCATCTTTCATAAGACTAACTAAGTAATATTTGATCTATAACATTTTTAGACACTTATTCTGCCTAAAACCTGATTGTACTTTTGTCTTTTATTTGATTTAACGCTTTACCCGATCGAAGGTCATCTTTAGCAAATGATAATATTTTTACCCAATCAGTTTGATGGTTCCAATATAAAAAACTGCAGAGTTGTTACGAAATCATATTATTCCATTTCGCTTTTAGTGCGTGTGTGATATATTTTGCGTCAATTTGACACTTGCTTCAGAGCTACTAAAAAGTATATGATAAATAAATTAAAATTACTTATATAAAGAAATGAGAACATCAAATAACTAGAAAAACAAAATATGACCTAACGACACGACTTAATCTATTCAAAAATAAAGATACTTTGAGCGCTTTGCATATCTTGTTGCCGCTCGCCTTGCTTCCAGAAGGATGGCTGCCTGCCTGCCTCAGCTCCGGAGACGAATTCCATGTTCTTGCCATGTTGACCGTCGCAGAAGTGCAGCCAATAGAATTAGGCCTTCTGATATCGCTGTTCCCACTTCTTGTCCTGGAGTCTGAGGTGCAGAGGACATCACTGTTGGGAAGGTTGACCGCCTTCCAATCAGCCATTCCTGACTGCCGAACAACAATCTCATTTATTGTTGGGATTCCCGCTCTGTCGAGGAGGTCCTCATTCAATCTGACCTCAGCTCGCCTAAGAGGACACGGGCATATCGTTAATAGCGACTTGTATTAACAGCTAAGAAATAGTATTTATATGCATCTATTTCTTTATTAAAGGAAGCTGTGTATATAAAAGAATATGCCAAGCGGCGTCAGAATATATGTGAAGAACCAAGTTAAAAAAACACCATATACCGAACTTTTTATTGATTTATTATTTTTATCTTTCTTAAAGCATTAGGAATTCACCAACCTAAAATATTTATAAATATTCACATACAACTACAAGCTGTTACATTTATATGAAACACTATAACTCTATAATCCAAACGTTTATTTCCAAACATTGTCCTAATCTTAAAAATAAGTTGAAAGCATGCAGACTGGAGAAAGTACATATTCTATTTTAAGCGGTTAAGTAGGACTCTTAGAGGTAAGGAGATATTTTTAAAAAAGTGGCTTGTCGACAGGTGTTCCTGCAACAGCCTATCAAGGATGTCACCCCTCTCCCCCCTCCCCTTCAAGGCACATTTTATCATAAGTAAGTCAATCAGGACGGAGAAAGGTGTCATGAAATCATAAAGCCATGATTGCATTGAAAAATATATTTAACCATGCAGACAGACTGATAACACAGCCCACAATTCATTTATGAAGAATCATGCATCTTTTTGATGGAAAACGTCAGCTGTGGGTTATAAGTCAATATGGACATAGTAGATAGTTGTTGATCTCGGGCAAAAAAAAAGTATTTGGTTACTTCATTTATTCAAAAACTTCATTCAATTTAAAACATTTTTTTGTCAATTCAAATATTTTTAAAACGTAATATTAATTTAACATTTAAATACTCAATGATCATTACTCAAATATATTCTACTATTTTATTCTCGATGATAATAAGAAGCAAAAAAATTGATCAATCTATCCATAAAATTTCCATCCTTTGTTTGACATAAAACACATTTCATGTTATTCGTTATTATATTTGAAGAGCTAAAATTAATAGAAATGTAACCATATACATTATATTAACAATATATAGAAACAAAAGTACCATCACATCACTAAAAATACATTCTAGGGTTTTTATGTATCCCAAATAATGCAAAACATATTATACACTTAAGATGACTTTATATTCTCGAATCTTAAATATGAGAGTTAATTATCTCGAAGGGGAAGCACATGGATATTCCGTGACGTCAGTGACGTTAGAGAATGGTATTCTCACAACATCCTACCAAATATATATATATATATAACATAAAAATAAAAGTCATAAAATCAAACTAAATGCAATCAATTATAACCACAACCAAATAAAAACAATATTATATATTTCAAAATCGCCCCCACCATCATGGGTTTCACATTAATCAACAAGAAAGGGATTGCTGTCATTTATCTAGCCCCGATTTCGCCGGGTGCTCATAAGAATATTGTAAACATTTCAACTTGATGACAACTCTGAGCCTTTGGCAGTCAATAATATCATACAATGTGAGACAGTCTGTGTGAAAGGCATGCAACTCGAACAAACCAGCACTCACACCAAGGATGCATAATTAGCCAACCCATCCAATTACAGCCAAACCTCCTACACACACAACAGTCCATATAGCTCGACATTCAATTAACTAAAAGGTACATATAGCACAAAAGTGCTAAACCAAACATATATACAACCAAACAACATACATACGACCCACACACAATAAATCAAATACCCAACCAACCAAGCAATCAAAAGGTTTCTTCATTTCGTTTTATAGTATCTATTTTTGTGAATGATACGTACTTTAAAAAGAGCATTTTATGAGCTCTTAAATTCTTCCTTGATTATTCTTCTTCTTATTGTTTTTAATTCTTCCCCAAAGCTTGGCTTCTTAAGAGAACACAACAACACAACCTTGTTGACATTCTGAGACGCCCTACTAGACCAGTGAGTCTCCTCTATTATTACGCCTCCCTCAAAAACCCCTCGGAGGCATGGATTGATATCATATCTTCTTCTTTAACCACCAATAACTACTACTACTACTTTAACTACACTTATAGGTGCCCTTAAATTCCGTTTTACGATCACATGAAGTCTCACCAAATTAGTTTTTGATTTATTGGGCCGTCATAAATATTGGGCTTGAGTGAGTGAGTATATCAGTGGTCCTATTGCTCTTTTATTCTGGGGTTTAATGAGGGGGAGCTAAAAAAACTATAAAAAAGAGTTGTTGGATTATAAGGGTTTTTAAGCTTGGATTTAATGGCGTTTTCTTTTTGGAGGGGCAGTAGATATATATCAGAAAGTTGCTGAAGACTAGACATATGTCTTCATACATATTTATCTATGTATGAATATTGCCCTTTAAAAGTTGTAAACGGCTTATTTAAGTTTAAAATAGCCGGCAAAATATCTAGAGAACAAGGAAATGACTGTCAAGTAATAGAGAGAGATTATTGTCAGACCATTTTTTTCGACGTACTTTTATTTAAGAATCGTTTTATGAAATGTTTTCATGATTCAAGATAAAAGTTATAATATATATACTACTTTGTATTTAGTTATTTGTAAATAAAGACACTTTTAACAAAAAGCTCCGACACAATTTAATCCGGGTTCTTCTGCCATCCCGAAACCCTGTCGAATCTCTCATCTCTCTTGCTTCGGATACCACTAAATTGATGATGATCTCTTTCCGTCGCCTCTGGTTTTAACAACTCGCATATTTGGCCGCCTACGGCGCCCATATGTTCGCCCTTCGGGTATGGGTAGGTTTTGGAGCTAGTTTGTGAGTGAAACAGACCTTAAATAATATAAGAGAGTAGGCAAAAGTTCAGTGTTTTGAAGGATATCAAGCTCAAATTCTACCTACCTCCTTGATCATAATTCATGACATTTATTAGGTCCGCCTTGACCCAAGGATTCCATAGGTACCTTCAAAGTTCAAATCTTACCATAAATGTGGGAGGAGATAGCGTGCGGACATATAGAGATTGGTGAATTATTATATAGATGAGAGCATTCAATCAAGTTAATGGCTAAACTTAATAGCAAAGTTTGCCAAAGACAGTAGTTGATTTCATGATTAGTACCGGGATACATAGGATAAGTCAGAATAAAGTCGCCAAATCAAAATTGTAATAATATACGTAATAATAATAATAGTAATATAATCCAATGCATTGAATTCATGTAAAATCATAAATTAGTCGAAACTCATCAACCTTAAAAATCATTGCTTTTCGTCACTAACAATAGATCAAGCCTTTATATATACCACAACTTTAAACCATCTGAAATCATAGGGTGTGTATGGTACTAATAGTACCCACACAAAAGCTTAAAGTAATAATATCGATATATATATATATATATTGATATTAAATCCTCTGATTTTGCATATCGAATTATAATTTATCAATAAATATTCAAGTCTAATATATATTATACATTATGGGTGTAGATCCGCTCAAACTCACATTCAAAAAGGGTGTCGGTGATCTATAAGAGCAAAAGTCATTTTTATTTAAACCTACACTTTAATCAAAAACCAATGATAATCAAAATTAACGGGTTCTTTAAGCTGAAGGATACACAAACTTTTGTATTCACAAATAGGACTGCTTTGATCCGGATCCGTAATCATGAGCATGCATTGGAGACGAATTCCTTCCTCATGCCATTAAATATGCATATTTTTTTTTGTTGCTCAATCACAGCTTAGACTTTAAAACATCAGTGATTGCCTTCGTCCTGGTCATGAATCTTGAGCATCATGTCTGAGTAAGGACTGTCCTTCATAGAGGCCCTTAAATCATACATATATAAAAAAGTATTTGAGAGTTGAGGTCAAAAAGTTATTAAAAAGTTTTTTCCACTCTGTATTCAATTTTATAAACCGTACTCCTTCTTCTTAATTCCCCCTCACAACCATTGTACAACAACCATTTCAACACTTCATTCATATGAGAAGATAATAGCTGAAAGAATGTCGAGGATTAGCAGAAGAATATGATAGGATATGCTTCCGTCGTATACGTTTGTTATGGGGAATCAAGATGTCAATCTCTATAGTAAACAAAAAGGAACCTCTATTTTGGTGAAATAACCAGAGTCAAACCCACACAGCAATAAATAACAAATTCATCACCCTGATAATAATAATAAACAATATTTTTGAATCATAATAAGTAGAGAAGAAAAACAAAATGGCCACCTCGTTCTAAGAAGGAAGTTATGAGTGATAGGATTTTAAATACTTTTCCCCCTCTCAACTACCAAAAAAAAAGTCACAGATTTTGTATGGACAACTGTACAACCATATTATTCATGGGATTATCTTTTAAGGAAGATGTGGGGATTATTATAGAATAAAAAAGTTTGCAGGATATTCCTATAAATATATATGTACTATTTCCTCAATTATCACAGCTGGTTTTTTTAAGTAAGTAAATAAAATACTACATACTACTTCTATTGGAATGTCTAATTGTCATCAAACAAACGATTTGTTTATTTTTTGTGTGTCCCTATGTCAAGCAGATCTCTTAAGATGCCATCCGCCTCCTCCTCATTAAAGGACCCCAGGTGGTTAGATGACCTACCTACTTTTATATTTATATTTTGTATTTAACATCATCGTTTTACAAGCTTTGTACATACACAAGCACCTGTCCAAAGGAGTATCTCCTTGATTTATTCGCTATGAAAACAGTTGGCATTCGGAAGAGGGGCTTTGCTAATTGAATTGAACTCTTCCTTTTGGATTGTTTAATTATTCTCTTTTTTATATTTGTTTATATCAATTGCATGATGACAACCAAATTTATATATATATATGAGATATTATAATTTTGATATTCTTTGTGTCTGGCAAAGGAAATAACTTTCTTAGTTGATTGATATATGTAACTTGCATAAACATAAATCCATATATTTTGACCTAATTGGTTAGACATTTTTTATTCTTTTTTACGAACTTGAAGGGCTGTATAATATGTTATGTACAAAAAATGGTACACCAATGGATCAACCCTTTGTTAAGAGGAAGCCTGAAAACTGTCGGTCCGAGACGCGCAAATGATTCCTTGGATGGCTGTTCATATAGAAAACCATTTACTATGTCCAAATATCGACAACCGAAACACAAATCTGATAGATTCCAAAGATATCATTGGAAATCTTGATTCTACAAGATGTATACAAAATATTTATTTCAAAGAGCCTTCCCGAGTCCCAAAGATCGGTTGAAGGCCATTGAGTGGCACACCGCCGCACTGGATAAGTAATACGATAGCTTACATCGACTTATATAGGCAGGAAAAAAATAAACTATATTTTAAAGAGGCTTTGAAGTTTTTATTTTTAAGTAAAGTTTGAACTGCTAGGCTTTTTGATGTTTTGAACATTTTGTTGATAATAAAGGATTAAGTAATATATGTACATATTATAATGTATATCCATATTAAAGAATCAGTGATTAATTGAATAACTTCATAGTATCTTTTGAGCATCGCAAGTGGAATAATATGAAATATTATATAATTATACGTCTGGCAAGGACTTTAGTGCTTGATTACTGAACGTAAACTACACTTTTGAAGTCGGAAAATAGAGTTATTACGGAGGAGTATAAACAAATACTTTCTTTTTTATTACTATGAATCCAACTATTGAATGTACTAGTTTGAAAAGAAAGAGGGAAAATAAATATTTTGTTTAACAATTTATTAAAAGAGTTTCTAAAAGAAGGTATTTTTTTATAATGCAATGCAAGAACACTTTTTTTTAAATAAACGTATACAACAATAAAAATATATTTATATATAACGACAAGGCTTTAACGTTCATGAGTTTATACTTATTATTGAAATATTTGATTACACGCACCTATCTACTTACGAAATTCAATAACTTTTTTAATGTATTTATAGATATATATAAATCAGAAGCACATTCCAATCCGTTGATCAGAAGAAGCGTTTAGGTGTAGTACATACATTCAATTGGGGCTGCTGCGTCGGGTAACTGATGCCTCTCACAGCAACAACAACAACAAGAAAAATATAATAATAATATGGTTATAATGGTAGTGTATTGATCGTAATGAGCCCTGGTTTTTTTTGATGGATCATGGACACCCAAGTCGGTGACTTTTATTTTGAGTCCTCAGAATCCCTTTATCATCATCCTCGTCATTACCTTTCATATTAAAGGATCCATCTAATTGAAAGTCAATCTTTCTCTTACTTATAGCTTCTACTGCATGGCTCAAGCAGGGTCTATTGCATGGTCATCATCATGGTGTTCCCCTCCTGCCATCACCTGAAATACTTTCTTTCATTGTTCTCCCTTGATTACTTTTTATTGATATACTTTCTTAAATAACCGACCACAGAGATTAACGAATAATAATAATAATAACAACATACATAGGATTCTTGAAACAAAATGCCTTTGCTGCTATGAGATGTATCAAATTCTTCAATTTGCTTTGCAAAGCCATTACGAAGAATTGGTCAGGTGTTGTTGATATTTTCCTTTAGGGAAGTATGCAGAGATGGATTCGATATATAGAAAGGCTAGTGTAGTGTTCGGTAGTCGTGAGTAAGTTGGGTCCTATGGGAGTCGGTAGATAGTTATACGTTTGAAAGCGGTGTCGGTAGTCTTGAGTCTTAAGTTGTGTTCATTGGTATCGAAAGAGAGATATAATTTAGTCAATTTACCATTGGAGACGGTATTATATATATAATATATATATATATATATATATATATATATATATATATATATATATATATATACATATATATATAGCGATAAATAAATCGGAATCGGAAAAGTGGCATATTTTTATAATATAAATTTTATAATTATAAGGTGTATCTCCTGCCCTTGGCCACCTTGTTCATCCAGGGCACCACCACGTCCCTCAGCACCTCCAGGTAGACTTCTTGGTTGATCCTGAGGCCCACGGAGAAGAAGTGGGGGCCATCACGTCGCCGTCGGAGGAGATCACGCCCAGGACCATGACTGAAGCCAGGTTCTTGGACATAAAGACCATGGGCACGTCCTCAGGGTCCTGGGAGATCCACTTGGTGTTCTGCCTGTTGTGAGTGCGGTCCAGGTTGAACAGTTTCTCATCTGAGAAGAATCTCAGGGAAGGGCTGGAAGAATACATGATGAAGTTGAGCATGTCCTTCTGCTTCTAAGTGAGGAGATGTCTCACCTTGAGGGTAAAGCTATTGTAACCCAGGTCCTCCCTGACGGCCTTGGAGATGGTGTATATATGCACACGTCCCTGCGGCAGCCAACTTCGTCATGGGGGTGCCTGGGCTGTTCTTGATGGACCTGTTCAATCCAGCTAGGAACCTGGGAGACCTGATCCTGCCACTCCTGGGGATGTGGACTTCCTGCTGTACTCCCTGGTAGCCTTGAACCTCTTTATGATGTCATATACGGTGGACTTGGGGTAGTGGAGGAGCTTGATGATGTCCTTGGCACCGTGGCCCACTTGGAAGAGCTCGAAGACGGCATCACGTCTCCTCTGTTCTATGATGAGGGATGTTTTTTTTTTTTTTTTAATTCGAAGAAAAGAGTCTGGCCGCTCCCAATCTAGTTCAAATAAATTAAATTAGACCCTGGGAGAGGTGAAAAAGGCCCTTAAAAGTGATGCTGATTTATCGCTAAACCCCTGTATATATATAAACATATATAGATTTAAAAAATGACAAGAAATGAAGTTATTTATATTATACCCTGTAATCCAAATTTAGCTCCCTTTTATGAAAGAAAGATATTATCTACCATATATATAATATGGTATATAAATTCACCAATCTCTGTCCGTCCGTCCGTCTGTCCGCAAGCTATCTCCTCCCACATTTATGGTCAGATTTGAATTTGAAGGTACCTATGGAATCTTGGGTCAAGGCAAACTAATAAAACTATTGCAAAGTGATTGGACCAGAAATGAAAAAAATGTCATTGGATACACATTTCTGATTTTACTACCTACCTAGCATTTTATCTCCGTTGTGTGTTTTGATCAATTTTTTGACCCCTTTCTATCAAGATATTTCAAATATTAGCACAGATTTGGACTCCTGGGCCAAGGCAAAGGTTTTAAAACTATTTGCAAAGTAATGATACCAGAAATGAAAAAAAATAATATCGGAGACATTTTCTGTGAAAACACAAATTGTTACTTTTTGCTGACAAAAGTTTAATTTTTTTTCTGTCAACATGTGGTTAATTTTTCATAGGAATTTTGATTTCCTGGTGTAAAGATGTGTTATATTTAAGTTTTTATGAAAACTGAATTTATAATAAAACCTGCCCATACCCGAAGGGAGAATATATGCGAGTTATTATTTTTGTTAATATTCTTAGATTACCTACTCATATACTAACCTATTCTTCAATTGTTTCCCACCATCCCCTTTTGGGAGAGCCAGGCTGGGCGTCAAAGGCAAAGGAATATATATCTAAGAAAGAATTATTTAAGGGGCATCAATCACGCAGGCTTTAAAAAACGATGACTCCGACTAGAGCCAGTTAGTCAGTCAGCCAGTGGTGAATGCCTCCTGACCTTGGGAATGACACTTCTCGCTCTCTCTACGGTATTTAGTGGTACATCAATTTGTCCGGCGGGACTCATCACACACACACACACCCATTCAACATGGCGGTTTAAAAAAACCATATTTGAATACAACATACATATTAATATTTATTATTATTATTATCTGTAGACCCCCTCATGACGTAGGCAATTTCTTTTTATTCACTCGTGGGAAAATCATTAGAGGTCGTATTGATTGGGTCATGTTGTTGTAAAAAGGGGGACAAAAATGTCTACATAGAAGGAACCACTTTGACAGGTAGATAAAACACACACAGACTTAGATACCTGCCTTATTATATACTTTGATCCTATCAATGTGAATGAGAGGCTTGCCAAATGTTACTTTTTTAGAGATGTTAGTCATTCAAAATAATCATAGTAATGATAATAATGATGTCATTGTAATAAGAAAACATTTCAAACAAATTACCGATTTATTATATAAATTTCATAAAATCTTTACTAATATGAAGTTATTGGGTAAAAATTACATAAATAGACAATGTAATCTATATTTAAAACTTCATAAAAGATTAAAACGATTTTCCTAACATCAAATAAAAACTGATGCACAACAATAAAACATATATGATAAGGATGAGTAAAATTTCAAAAAAAAAACATTATTTTAAAAGATGCTTTGATTTTGACGGGAAGTACTTAATTTCATTGTCAGCGACGACGGTCCAGGAGTTCTCCAGAAGCGACGGTATCCTGTGGGAAAGGGCTCCATATCTTGCCGCCGCTGAGAGCATTATGGCTCTAAGTTCCTCGGATCTGACGCATTCGTTTGCAGTCAACTTTTTTTGCAATAAGAGCTTTTGCATTTAATTTATATTCGCTTTAAAAGTATCTGATCGTTTTTTTCCTTTGACCTCTTTAGTGCAGGGAGATATCTCTTATGAAAAAGAGCAGAGAGCCTAAATGCTCTCTTCAATGACCTTTTCTGCGATTTATACTCCTAAATACACATTCCCTCTATACAAGTGATTAGATCTTTCACACCAATATACCTTAAAGCTTGACATCAAATGATTGTGAGCTTCGTTGAGTCCAATTATTATTATCTCATCTAATTGGTCTTTATTATAAAATTTGATATGTATTTGGGTGTCTAAAATGAAGTACTTGGAGAGTATCCTTGACTAACGGGTCAATATGTGTTGGGTTTCTTTGACTCCATGAATTGTCCCCCCCCCCTTGTCTATGGCTTGGAATAACTATGATCGAATTGATATGAGTAAAAGTTTATAGGTATAGGATTAGTTTTCATTCAATGTCTTTAGTCCTGAATTGATTGATTAAGACCTCTGACATATACAAATACACATGAAAACATTATAGACGAAAATAAGAGCCATAATCAAATTGAAAGCAGACAAAATAACATTTTATAATTATTTTTTAAACCTGCACAAGCCTTAAGTAAAATAAGATTAAGTTGCATTCCATTGTTAAAACATTTCTTTATGCTTTTATATATTCATTATTGAATAAAATATCTTTTGATATAAAACGAATATTTTTGTTTTCAAATGTGACCTTGCATTGAAATTGTAGTTTAAGGATTTTTTTTTTTATTCGACCTTATTCTATTTAGCGAAGTTACATATAATTACATATATATATAAATAAACATTCTAGTTTAAATTAAATCGCAAAATATAAAAGTCAATTTCAATATACAAACATTCTAGTGGTTAAAAAGGATTTTTTTGTAAAAAAAAAATGCGGTAAAAACGGTAAAAAAAAATCATAGTGACAATAAAAATAAAAATGGTAAATTAATCACTAAAATGTATTCTGATAAAACCTCTATAAGTTCGTAAGAGTTTTTTAGATCATTCACTGTTTTGTCCGAGAATGAGGGAAATAGCGAACCAAGTCTCCCTCGAACCTCCACTGGGAATCAGCACGTCCTGGAATCTTGATCTCCAGCGCAGAGTAACGAGCAGCAGCGGAAATTTGAATGGATCTTAATTCCTCCATTTCGATAGATTTACCCGACGCAAGGTGCTCCGCTATGTAACTTCTAGAGCTTGATAGAGCAAACTCTATTGCTCTTGTTTTCTCCGACGCAGATCGCAGGTTGGATGTGAGACCGAAAAGAAGAATGGGGAAATATTTTTGTCGTCAATTCGACGAATGTTGAGGCTGATAAAGTCCCTCACGATTTGAGAACAGGACATTGCGAAAAGGCATGAATAATTGTGTTATAAATTTTGCCACAGTCTTTACATGGAGCGTTGAAGTAAATACAACCCGTGGATATTTGTAACTGGGCAGAGAAGCGTTTTCCATGGGTAAATTTGGAAATTGAACTCAAAATTCTACTCCTCCACGATATCTTCAAATCCAATTCTTTTAAGTATTTGTCCACAATTATTTCCGCCTCCGCTTTCGTATCTGGAGAGAAACATTCTAAGATGCCACGGAACGGGGACTATGTGGTTTTCTGCCGCCCTTTGAAGTTTAAAAACAAATTTTTCGGACTTGAAGATAGAGTCATTCGTGAAATCGTGTATTGTGAGGATATTGGAGGATAAGGCTATTCTTTCCAAATTTTCGGGTCGTCTAGATTCTTAAAAAGAACTTTTTTTCTCCCGTTTTTGACGAATAATGTTAATAGTTGAGGAATTATAAAAACTTGGTATCCCTCTCCATATTATTCTCTGAATCACAGCTAATGAGGTGGAAAAATCTTCTAGGAATTCATTTGTTGCGTCTGTCCCTAACATAATCCAATTATAGGCTGGGCTAGAAGCGATATGTTTCCTCCATTCCAAATTTGGATTTTTAGAGATAAAACTTTCCTATAAATTTTGGAATTATCCTAGACAACAGGGATAGTCCTACCCCCAAATCTGATTTCGGACGTTTAAGAGCCGGTAAATAGATTCGATGAAAGAGATTATTTAGCCAGATGCTTTCCTCGTGTAGTGCCTTCTCCGCGATCCAAGGAACGGCTGTAGATCTATACAGAACAGCAGGAACCACCCGGTAATTGTACAGGTCAATCCTTTTTTGTAGATTGAATTTCCTCCAATGATAAATTTTCCCGTCCACAAAGTTTTTAAGAGTAGACCAGTTATTACTTGTAGGACCATAACGTCCCCAAGTAATTCCTAATATGTCCACGGTTCTTTTATTATTAAACTAGGGAGCTTACAATCCTTGTCTGGAAACCACTTTCCATCGGCAGAGCAACAGTTTTTTTACGTTTATTTGTAAACTGGATCTTTGGCCAAACTTTTTGAAGAAATTTAGAACAACTTGAATGCGATTTACCATTTGTTTTTCAGAATTACTTTCTAAGAAAAGCGTTATGTCATCCACATACATGTCCATAATATGTTTTGAATTGCCAAAAGTCACACCAAAGCCTCCATATTTTTTATGATGTTATCACTGAGTTCTTTTAGTCCAGCTGTGAATAATAGAGGTGCTGTGGGGCAATTCTTAATTTTATTATATTGAGTTTTTATTTATTTAAATATTAGGATTTGTATGCTGCTTCATTATATTTTTTTCTGTATTTCAATTCTTAAATAATACTCAAAGTATTTGTCCATAAAGCACATAAGTCGATGTTTTTTTCTTCCATTATAGAGCGACAAAAGTTTAATCACATTAGATTAAACCAAAACAAGCATGTTTGCAGGAGTATAATAGGTTTTGTAATACTTAGTAATTAGTAATATTTCTGAATGAATTATATTAATTCGTATTGCTGGATATGTTTGTATATTTATGTAAAAGGGGGGAAAATCTCACTAACTAACTATTAGCTATTGCACATATTCTCCTCAACCATTTTTCCAGAGAGGAAGAAGAGCAACTCGGGTGGAGCGATCATGTGAAGATGATGGTAAGCCCCCCCTGTCACCTATAAATTGTACACTACCATAAATAAGTATATTTTTTCTACCTTACAACATATATATTAGTAAAAGATATTTCTTCCGCTCACCTCAATATATATATGTACAACAATAAATGCGATGATAAGAACATAATAATAATAAAACTAGGTGTATTTTTTTTGTATATTCACATATTTAATGTATCCATATATATCGGTGGTATACAAGTCTACTAGTATTATGTAAAATACTAATTTTGTTCCCTTTTTTTCATTGCTTTGTAAGAATACAATCAAAGTAAGGTGAAAATAAAGAGAGGCGCAAGGTCTTTACAAACGAAGAACTTTTCCTACTTTTAATAGTGTCTTAATAAATACATTCAATTGTATTCTTTTCATGTCGTTGATAAGACTGTAGGTACTTAGTTATGGATGAGCAAATTTTTGGTGTCTTCTGTCATATAAGGTATTATTATTATTGATTTAATTGCATGTCTGAGGCGGCTATATGTGTATTTCTTGGATGTGTATACACATAATTTGATGGTGTATATACCTACATGGTTTTGAATGTAAAATGAAGTATTTGGAATATTATTACATCATGGCAATAATATGATGTCAAGGATGTCCCTATATATATATATATATATATATATATAGGGCTGTTCGTTTTTTTTAAAATGTTTGAAATGTTAGCAACATTGTGGATTTCTGTTTCTTGGTGATAAAAGAAGACGACATACAAAGCTTGAACAAAATCGGTCAACATTACGGGGTTGCGCAACGAGGTAAAAGTTTTAAAAATTTATTAAAAATATAGTTTACCACACATTTCTTCAAATTAGTGGGCGTTACAACACCAAACATATCAAATGAAAGCTTGGTAAACCAGCTTTAATATTTTGGTATACTAAATCATGTCAATTTAATAAGTGGAGAGTTATATGTACATTAAAAACATATCTCGCGTACAAAATGACGCATATTATGGATTATAAATGCGTCAGAGACAAAGTAAAATTTTGAGAGGATACCTTGATGCAAGTCTAAAAAACACATTTTTTTTTTCATAATCGATTTCTTATAGGTAGGTCAATACAGGCTCTGAACCATATGATGTAAACTCAGATTGTACTGAATTATGAATTGATAAAATGCAACCAAGGTCATTTTTTGGATTTATCATCCAAAGATTTACTAAGCTTAAAAGTACTATTTTACTCGGAAGCGAACAAGTCATCTTCTACAGGCGAGTGAAGTTAATTGATACAAAAAAGCTATGCTATGCTAACATTACACACTCCATTTTTTCTTTGTTTTTACAGAAAACTATACTAAAACTTTGTTTTAGTAAAAACATCAAAAATACGTCTGGTAGTAAATTAGATTTCCTTTAAAGTAATAATTGTTATTGAAGTCTGTAACGCCCACCATGTTCAAGAAATGTGTGGTATACTATAATTTTACTAAATTTTTAAAACTTTGACCTCGTTGCACAACCCGTAATGTTGACTGATTTTGTTCAAACTTTGTATGTCGTTCTTTTATCGCCAAGAAACAGAAAATCTCAATGTTGCTAATATTTCAAACATTTGAAAAAAAGAACAGCCCTAATAATATATATATATATATATATATATATATATATATAGATATATATATATATATATATATATATATATATATATATATATATATATATATATATATATATATATATATATATATATATATATTAGGGTGATTCTTATTTTCGTTTTTCGAATTGAGAGTCGGGCTCCCCTAGAATTTACTTTAGTGCATAGAGATCATCTGTGAAAGTTTGAACGAAATAGAATAATGAGAGTATCCGCTCAACGGGCCCAAAAGCTATTTTGTAAACTTATGTAGTATTTTTTTCCGCCATTCGATCGCGTCTAATTTCAATGCTATTTTCAAACAATTTGCCGCTAATGTAGGTATGCTCTTAAGGATTCCAAATCAGTTTTTTTTGTATGTACATTCAAAATTCAACGATAAATTTAAGTTTTGAAATAGTCATTTATATATTTTTATAATATATATGTATATGTATGTATTATACATATATAATAATTGTATTTGCTTTTATTGACTACAGGTCTTCATAATGAGGTGGCAGCCTAATGCATTTTGCAATAAATTCCCCGCTTTACTAAGTCTCTCCTAACAAATATTTGCCACAATATATGACAAGAGAGTCAATTTGAGGGTATGTTATTTTGCAGATAAAATAAATATTTTTCTTGGGGCTTAAAAGCCTCAATTTCTGTATTGTATGTACGCAGACCTTAAGTAATTTGAGCGTTGCATCGAAAGAACAGTTTTTTTATAAAGAATGCAGAAGATCATGTATTCAATATTAGGATGTGTTTTGAAGGCATCTTGGTGGATGGATATTTAAGATTAAATATATTAATAATGTGTTTAAAATGCATTTATTAAGGCCCTTGAATTGTGTGCTCGATGGTATGTTTGAACTCGAATTATTAACATAGGTCATCATGAATTGTATATTTATAATAATTATGAAAGAAAAAAAAAAACACTTTATGAATACCATATTATGGCTTAGTAGTTCAAGCTCATTAAAGTAACCTTTCACCATTTATTGATCTGTAAAGTTGAGAGCTTCTGAAAGATCATTAGCCAAAACATTCATCCACAGACTGAATGGCGGTCTGTTTTTACATCAAGCCCGGCATTTCTGTGGCTAATGATTGGAACGGATTTTATTAATGAAAAACTGGAGCCGTATCTCCTTTTTTAGAGTCCCTCCAAAGATTAATTTGGAAAAGCAAACCTTTGTTTTCTTCGACGTCTACAATTGATATAATTCGTCAAAATTGTCAAACAAAGTTTTACTTCCAAATCTTTTCAGAACCAAAAGAGTTGGAATGGATGGCTCTATCTCAACAAATTTTATCGTTTCATGATTTAAAGCCAGAATCAATGTTTTACTGCGGAAAATTTTCCTTTCCTTTAAAGAAGGCTGCATTGAGACATCAAGTTCCGATCCCATGGCATTTAAGGATGTCTTATGCATCAAATTCCAAAGAAGAAGCCGAAAAAAATTGTGATCAGTTTCTACAAGAATGACATCTCCAACAACTTGGAAACCTAGAATAATTCGCTCTGTTTCAAAGATCCACGATGGAAAAAGATTCACTGCACAGTTTCAAGTATCCGTTTGGCACAATTGTCATTAATGCTGCCTTGCAAAGACTGTGGACTTTTGTCATAAAATTTATCATGCTTTTGCAAACTGTCCTGCTCTGAGCATCTTGAAGGAGTTTATATCTTTAATATCAAAAGGGTCACTAAGAATATTATTCCTGGTATCCTTCTCTTTGGGTTGAATTCCAATCCAGTAGTTCTTCAAAAACTCGTGCTTTAGAAATTTCACTTTGAGCTGTAGGAGCTATATCGCACATAGGCTAGCAAGTGATAACTTCGTTTGCAAGGATGATTTGTGAGCCATCTTAATATCCACCCCTGCACGTTACGCGGCTCTTACAATTAAAATTCCAAACTCAAATAATGACGCTTGGAATTTTACTGGTAATTTAGTTCGTTTTTATCCTTTCTTGTGCCGTTGAACACATCAAATTTTTAAAACATATAATAAAATGCCATCAAAAATTTAAAAAGATTTTATCCTAGTTCTCTTTTTATTTTAGGTTTTGGATTTATCCTGAATTATCTTTGGTCTGGGTAGTAAAATAACTCCCAAATTATATTATTGTCATGCGTTTTTATATTATCATGTTATATTGTCGATTTATAATGTTTTGACTAATTTTGTGTTTAATGTATTTACTTTGATGTGTTTGTGTATATATCAAGAATATGTGCATTTTGTTTTAAGTTATGTTTTATATTATCAGTATTTTTTTTGCCTTTTAACTTTTGTTTAGAGATCTAATTTTAAACTAGAATGTTATTATATATATATTCTCTAAATACATAAAGTTTCTTTAAAAAATAATTATAATAAAGAAATAAAGGCTAACCATACTTTTTGATAAAAACAACAATATAGCCAAAACTAAATAATATACTGAAATATAACTTTGGTATTTTAATTGATTAGTTTGCCGCTCCCGGCTGGTGCTAGGCCCTCCAGGCGGGTGGGTGGCCTACGGCCACAGCATTATACATTGTATCATATCATTGTATAATATGTGAGGCAAGGGTTGAACCTTGCATCAACAATAAAGTTTTTGAAGCTTATGATGATGGAGACGTCGTATAGAAAGAAGTTTATGATATAGTAATTTTTCAACAAAAAAAAGTATAGGGAAAATTTTATATTATCCAGTAAATTCGGATTAAGTTCCTCTCCCTATAACTACAAATATTACAGATGTATTTATTTTCTTATTTTCCCCTTTCTTACTTAAAAAAACCTCTATCGTCTCATTAAAAAAAGGGGGCACAGATACTTAGCAACGTCAGCGAGGCAATATGAAGCTAACGACTTATGCACTAAAAAGTTTAAGGAATATATATATCTTGTATTACATATATTACTTTCTAATGAAATAACGCCAAATTTAAAAAACCTCCTTCTGGTAGCCTAAGAGGCAAATGCTCTTCTCCGTAAGACCTCTTCATGATTTGGATGGAAAATCACATTAAACATGCGCGGGAAACTATTTTCTGATGTTATCGTATTCATGAGTACATGTCCAAATATTTTTATTCAAGAGCTTCTCCCTTCTCTTTCTTTTTACTTCGGATCGCGTCCACTTGTGCTTCCTGTTGAAAAGGTGGAAGGTTGAATATTTTCAAACTGGTTGATAATATTGGTGAACCCAACATAGAGATTTTAAGATATAGAGAGCTGTTGGATTCCTTCAGAAAAATACGTCCTTGCGACCGTAAAAAACTTTTAAAAAGATATACAGTAACCCCTCGATATAAAGAACTTAAGTTCTTATATCTTAGGCTTGTTCGGCTAGCTTCAGGAGGTTCGTTGTATCCGAAGTTCGTTATACAGAGGGGCGTTAACTTCGAGGGGCTTACTGTAGATGAGTTTATTCTCTTCTCATCCAAGATTCTGTCTCTAAGATCAGCTTACGATGACGTCGTAAAAATTACTTTGTTTATTTTGCACACACAAACTTAGAACGCTGTTTCTAGGCCATTGAAGGGAATCAGCTCTCCTATAAAATCTTTTATCTCTATGGATGCTTAGTTTTCAAAAAAAGGAGAGGGTAAAAATATATATTATCCAGTAAATCCTGATTAAGTTCTTCTCCTTATACTACAATATGTATAAATGTATTTTTTTTTTTCTTTTTTCCCTTTTTCCTTACAGAATACAGACGCCATTTTTGAAAAACAAAGATACAAAGAGAATTGATATAACATTAACACAGGACTGAGTACTTTCCTTTTCTTTTCGCACAACGGTGCTGGTGAGAAAATAATAAAAAGGTAAAGAACTACACTAAATATAGAAATATTAGTTAATGATTTTAAAAGTCAGACTCAAAAAGATGATCAATGATTCAAATGTCAACAATGTCTTGAAATAAGTGATAACAATACTTTATAATCTCATTTTATAAATAATGTAGATAATATGTCAACAGTGATAGTATTTATATGGTTTATGTATTATCGCGTGCCCTTCCGTCAATTCCATCATGTTTATGACGGGGATCATAACATGGTGACCTTTCATCAATTTTATTATTTATTTAAATATTTTCAATAAAAATACTCCGAACATGCTTGAAGGCTTAATATATTCCAGGGCCATATGTTGCTTACATAAATAAATAAAAGATCATGACAATAATTAAGATACATTTTTTCTTTAAATAGTCACTTCATAAAATGATGTATGTATAAAAAGCTCCCTATATCGTTTGAAGCCTTATTATATGCATGAACAACATTAGCATTTATAGATAGACCTTCAATAACATCAATAACTAATACTTGTTGCGACAGTAATGACAAAAATATCCAAGATGATAAAGTTATTTTAAGGTAAGACCTTCTTCATGATTTGGAGGGAAAATCGACAGTTCCAACTTTGCACTGTAAACCATTTTCATGATGTTATCGTATCATGTGTATTTTTATTCATAGAGCTTCTCCCTCTCTTTCTTCATACTTCGGAGCGCGTTCAGCTGTGTCTCTGGTGAGAAAAGGGGGATGAGTTTGAAGTATTCAAACTGGTTAATAGATTGGTGAACCCAAGGTTGGGGCAATACAAAAACAAACATGTAGCAGTGTGACTACTCAATGACGTTACTGGAGAACGATTATATCTATATATATATTTATCAATCAATCTCTCTATCTATCTAAAAAAAATGTATATATTTATATATCATATATATATAGATATATAAAATATCTATATTATGTCGTGCTTAAATAAATTAATCAAATAAATATATATGAAAATATAAATTACATAAATATATATTCGTTCTCAGTGACGTCATTGAGTAGTTATACTGCTAGGATTACATGTTTGTTTTTGTATTGCTCAGACTTATTATACAGACCTTATATAACCGTGGTGTTAATTTATGACGTCATATGGTGCCGATATTTTTTTTGCGAGGGCTTCATTTTGTATTTATAATTTAATAACACTTATGCAGTAAAAAGTCTCCCTAGAGGTTACATTAGATTCATAATTTAGAGCACCCCCTAGGGAGCAAAAAAGAACTAACATTATAGCCAACTCCTATGCTATATATATGTAGCATATGTACTTATGAAATAATGCTTACTTATAAACTTTTGTGTTTTTCATCCAATTTTAAATTTCTTCACATTTGCATTAGTCTCCCCAATTGGGAACAACTATATTACAAATTTAAAAAAATGCCAAAAAGCATGGGGGACCCCTTAAGTTTTTTGAAAAATCAGTTTTTGGGTTTCCTGAAAAAAAAATATATAACACTTGAGAATGATTTATTTTTATAGTTTGTTGTCAGACTTTTTAAGTTCCTTCTTATGAACTCAAGTTGAAATCTGGGAGTTTACCAGGAGCGGAGAAAATAACACTTTTTCCATTTTGACAGTTTTTATGCCAAAACTCAAAAATTATAAACCAAATTCATTTAAAAAACGAACTTATTAAAATGCCAAACTCTATAGATATTATTTTATAACTTGATGCGATCAATCCACAGAACAGCCCAAAAAGGCCCCCAAAATTAGGATTTCAAAAATATTCCGCTTCGTCCATGAAATAGGACCTAATATTCAATCCCGGATTTGAGGGTATTAACGACCTCGGATCCGGATACTGAATACATCAAAGTTGCTCCCTTGTGAAGCTGAATATGATTGTGCAAAATATATAGCGAAAACTTGCAAATTAAAAAAATCCGGATCCCGGCCAAAATGTCCCGGAGGCCGGACATTGACCTTAACAAACCTAGGCTATTTTGCAAGGCCTTAATTTCGTATGTTTTGTTTGAACTTTTTTTCTTTGTAAAAGTCGCCCAGAGGTTTTTTGAATTTCCCGACAGGCGGTCCGGTTTTCCGGGAAATTTCTTTTGGACCCGATTGGAAACCCTATTCTTGATATACTTTCAGAGTAGCTTTTTTTCGAAATGGGAAAGAATCAAAAGTTAAGGAAATGTCATAATCCGGTCCGGAGTGTCTGGATCCGGAATTTTTTTCCGGATCCAGGTTCTTTGGGCAGAGATGCAGATAACTTTAGTTTGCGTTCTGTCTCTAAAACATCTCACTTAGAACTATGGACAGCCAAAGTTTTCCAAGCCTTTTTGAGGCCTTTGCAAGGCCGGTAGGCCTTAGTTTTGTATATATCAAAAGATGCCTACGGTCAAAGTCCACAAAACATTTAATTACATCCGAGCCTCCTAACCCTCAAAAAATCCATGCAAACATCAAAACCTCTCACAGACACAAATCTGGTCTGATCAGAATCTAACCTAGCCCAAGACCATCACATGGTCACGATGCATCTGTGTGCCAAATTTCAGGTCTGTAGCTTTTGTTCGGGCCCCGTCTATAGAAGTCAGACAGACGGGACAAACTACAATTATA
>CP045895.1:3822253-3852484 GCA_013387185.1 Caligus rogercresseyi | reverse complement strand
TTCTAAACACCACTTCGTAACTAGTAGTCTAATTATCAAAAGGGGTATTACGGTATTTCTTGATATATTGCTTATTTTTATTTTTATCTTAAGTTAAAATTGTGGTTTTTTTTAAATCTTTTGGGCTGTATTTCTGTTTTTTAATATATAATTCGTATTCCTGTAAGTAATTCTTATGGATGGTGTTTTAAATTAGTTATATTATTCATCTAGAAAAATATTTATTAATAATTTCTAATGTCTATTTATGTTTCATACAATTTCATTGATCAATTGGAAAATTGACCACGTACAGGGTTAGGCCGAATTAGTGAAACATCGGATTGTAAGTACAATATATTTCTAAATATAACTCTGAGGGGTTTTTTAAGATATAAAATATGTTCCACAGACTTTTTACATATGCTTTGTGTTTTCGCAACTTTTTGTGAAAAACAACGACGAAAGGGACCTTGAAAGCAAGGCGAACGGCCGTCTCAAGTTGTTGGACTCTGTCCAGTCCCACAAGGATATCATGAACATGTTTGGGGTAAGACGCACATTCATATGGCGTACCCAAAAAGTTATCACAGAGACAAGCAAACCCACAAGGAAAGAAGCGATCAGTGAGACACAAAGGCTGACTAAGGCCGTTGCCGGCAAGATACTTCGTAACCCCTTGCTCCATGAATAAGATGGCTCAGGAGTACGACGTATCTGCCGAGAACCATCGGGAGGGTGGTCAAAGCTGACCTGGTTCATGAAGCCGTTAATTACAGGAAGATGCTTCTACTAAACGAGACCACCAGGGTCAAGAGGAAGGCAAGATCAAAGTTACTGCTCAAATGGTACGAGACAACCCAATGTCGTTGTGATCTTCTATGATGATAAACTTTTCGAGACCACAAAAAAATATCTCAGAATGATTGTATATTGTGCAGGGATGCCACAAAGATTCCAGAGAATACCATAAACGTCTACCGGATGCAGAAGCCTGCATCTGTGATGGTCTAGGGGGCAGTCGCATCCAATGGTAAAAAATCACCCTTGCTCCGGATTCTAGACTGTGTTAAAATCCACAAGATCGTGTACTTGGACTTTCTGAAGACAAAGTATTCCTGCGGATCCAGGACAAATTTGGTGGAGTCCCTGTCTGCTTCCAGCAAGACGGAGCCCGGCCCATACTTCAAAGATTGTGCAGGACTGATGTGCAGCCAATTTTTACAACTTTTGGAGCAAGGAGCTTTGACCTCCCTCATCTCCTGATTGAAACTCCCTTGACTTTGCTATCTAGGGGATGGTGGAGAAGGAGGCCAATGCTGAAGCAAGGGCCAACAAGGACCAGCTGATAGGCGCAGCTGAGGCTGCCTGGAACAAGATTCCCGAGGACATTGTGCGTAACAGCTGCTCTAGTGTGGTCAAGAGACTTAGAGCTTTAGTTCGTGCAATTGCTGGACACATTAAATATTTTGTAATAAATATCTTGAAGTAGTTTGTTGTCAACAAAATATGGATATTTTATAAATTGAGGAGCTATTGCCTTATTTCCATGTTTCACTAATTCTGCCTAACCCTGTAGTGGGGAAACTAGGCATAATTATATATAACTACTTTTAGTACGTAAATGGGTATGTGTACAAAGGGGTACTTCTAGGGGTCTGTGTACACAGAAGTTGAGAGCTTTATAACTACACAATCCGGATTTAGGAGCGCCAACGTGGAAATGGGCTGGCGATATAATTAAATATGTGCCAGCAAAATCGAAGCTCTACATAAAAAACTACATTTTGGATTTTAAAAAGAAATCGCGAGTTTATAAACAAATTTGATAAATGACGCGTCCTTTTATATAAGTAAATATGAACTAAAATATTCTTATTTATTTTCGCAACTGCCCTGAATAGTTTTACTCTGTTTCTGTATAAAATTTAGTGTATTTTTTTACACTGTATAAAATTTTTCACAGTTAACCGAATAAAATATTTTTACCGAAGAAAAGAAACAACACAACGTCCATATCAACACATCTTAAATCATAAAGAGTTGCGTGACTGTATATATTTTTGTTGCGTATTGATGCCTAACTTTATATCACTATACAAGTAGATTGGGTTTAATGTATTAGTAGGGTTGGGCAAATCATAATAAGTATTTAAAGCCCAATTGTGTCTATGGCCAAGTTTGTGTAAAATCCAAATCTGGAATTTTTTTTAACGTTGATGTCTTACGCCCCTAACACATGAAATGTACTTCCAGTATGTCTTTTATAGGTTTTCTTGGTCATGGAATTCAAAAAATATCACTATTAAGTCTATAAATCATTCCAATTCAGAGATACAAGCAATATTTATTGATTTCTCCTAAATGGCGGTGACGGCGTTAAAAATTGTGTGGTGGAAAGATATAACAATATTAATCTGTGCTTTGCCAATCCCAACAATACATAGGATCTCAAAATATTAGCATGAAGCACCCCCGACAATAGTTTAGTATCACATGACCTATATAAACACTATTCCCTCACGCTTAAACAGGTTTTGGAAGTGTGTTTACGTCGGTAATTAGATCTGACTCTAGCTTGATAAAATTATTAATTGATTGGCTCAGCACATGCAACTTTTCAATTTAAATGTCCCATCAAACTGAGATTTCTTATTGAAGAATATCTGGTGCCACTGTAGCTCTTTTTAAATTAATAAAAACATTTCGTTTATTCCTCACGTTAAAATTATAACAATAAAGTATCATCGAAAATATGTATCAAATAGTAGAATTATGTTTATAATGTATGTAAAAACACCTTAAAGACATGTCTTTAAAGATAAAATATAAAAGAATATAAGCCATCAATAATAAAACAGGTTTTCTTGATACGCGTCTTATCCGTCAACGGTTAGTGACGTATTGCTTGTTGTGTTAAGACTTCAGGCCGTAAGAGTAGTTTTCCTGAGGAGCGTCGAAGTTCCTCGTTGCGAACCCACGAGTCCAAAACACAGTGTAGATCTGAGTAGCTTATCTCTGACAGCGGTTGTTTTTCTGTCAGTCTTTCAATCCAGTCTAGATAATCTCTTGTAGTGGACCTGGTGTGTCCTTAACCAAATCAAGCAACTTAATCGTCCTTTCCGCTTTTTTTTTACTTTTGAACTGCTCTTTCTTTATTAGCATTAATTTTTTTTGGAGATTTTGACAGTGAGCAATAGGTCGATTCAACGGTTCTAACAGCGGTTACATTTGTTGACGTTCTTTTTGTTTGTAAGTGGAGCGAACTGCTGTTTGGTTTCATCAATATCAAATCCCCCCTATCGAAAAATGTTTTTAAATATGTAAATAATTGATGATGAGTTTTGATTTTGTTTTGTTTAATATTAGTTGTGTAAATTTTATGTTTGTACGTGTAATGATTAAGTTTTTTTTATGTTTGGTAACATTCAAGAATAAATGTTGTACGAAGGTACAAAAAAAAAACCCTTGCTCTCGACTGGTTCACCGGAAAAGTCAATTTCTGCCAACTGTCGCACTAGTGTATCTATCTCCTTATCAAGTACTCATCAAGTAATATCACACAAAATATTCAGGTATAATGAAGGCTTCACAGTGAAGAGAGGATATAGGCAGGGAGACCCTCTGTCGTCTAGTATATTCATCCTAGCTTTTGATCAATTAATTAGAGAAATTAATACGAACAAAATAAAAAGGGTATATAAGTAGGACAATTAAAAAAAAGTTGAAGCCTGCGCGGACGATATATCAGTGATATACTCTGGAAAGAGGTAGGTGGTGAAGAGATCAATCGACACCAAATTGAAGAAAACCAAAGTGATTAGCAATCTAGAATATGACCTATCTGATGTATCTTTACAGATTGTATCAGAAGTCCAAATACTGGTTACCACGATAACCATCGAAAGAAAATGTATATCAAACAATCTCAAATTGAAGAAAAGATTCGGAAAAATTCTTCCAGATATATTTTTTTAGTGGGGAAAACCTTCTCGCTAGAATACAAAGTAGTGCAACTGCTGAAAGTGAATGCCTTTAATGAGAAAAGTGCAGACCAAATCGAAAAAAAAATGCACAAATTTTCTGAAGGTGGCCGAACAAAAAAGATTACATGGAAGCGGATCTCCTGCCCAAAAAAGTATGGCGGATTGGGTCTAATTCCTATTAGAAGAAATATTAAAACCCTATTTTTTTCTTGCTTCTTAAAATTAGTTGGCGGAGAAGCTTCCAGGAATAAAATAATACGTTCATACATTGAGCAAGAGACGTAATAAGTTGGGATATAGTTAGAAAGCGAAGCCCCATGAAAATTATCAATTGTTTAAAGTCGCTGCACCCTTTTGGAATTTTGTTTCGGATCTTAGCTTCAAATATGTTCCAAAATCCTGCCAACTATGGAATGGCAAGAGCCAACAAAAAATAATCATAGATATAAATTTATAAGCGGCATGGCAATCAAGAAGAAATTGGATTTTATTAGATTTTTTTAAACATAGATATTAAAGAATCTTTTACCGAAGAGTTGAGAAAAGGAGAATGAAAAGAACATAGCCGTTAAAAACAGGACCAAGGGATTTTCTGTTTAATTTCTTGAAAGGCCTCACAAACAAGGACATTCGTATTATAAATAGACAAAACCACGAAACGACAATACTTATGCCAAATCCACCGAAAAAAAGAAAGTTTTAGTGAATCAGCAACCAATATTAATGTTATGTCCCTGACGTTACGTTGAAAGACACTCTGACGTCATGTATACTGTGTCTCTCTCTTTTTCCTTTTCCTTGTATATATTTCCTCCCTTTTCCTGCTGTGCTAATAAAGGAGTCTTCTAGTCACGACCCTCTCGCACGTGTCGTGCTTATTTATTAGTTCCTGCCGTGCAATCTCATTGGCGACGACTCTGGGATATTAATATACTTATTATATACTCTCTCTAAAAGGTATCCCAACACAACAATTAAGATTTTTAAAAACATTGGAAAATGACCTTTTAATTTTACACGATATTGGTTTAAATACAGAATTCTTAAAAACACGCTAACAATTAGGAGTATTCATGGAAAAACTAGTGAGGACAATCTCTGTTTCTTTTGCTCAAGCTCTACAGAAACTGTGGTTCACTTTTTAGCCGAATGTGTTGTCACCAAAAGATACAGGGATAAAATTTCAGAATTTGTACAACAAAAGTATGGTATTATTTCAAATAATATAACTTTGGTTTTATATGATTGTTCTTATCAAAATGAAATTAATTTTATGATTACAAAAGCTTTTATTATTCTTTATATATTTATGTGCTCTAAACCCTTCCTCTCACTGAATATGTTAACATGTATGGAAAACCTTAGTTGAAAAATATCTTCTTAATGATAATATAATTATGTCTTTTGTTCTACATTATAATCTTTATTTACATACATATATATCTTATAACCGTTATGCTTGTGTGGCCTGATTTAACACAGAATTAAAGTTTGTCGTACGTCGGTACAAAAAAGTACTGCGCCATATAGACTACTTTATCCATCATCTGCACGTCTAAGATTATCTCTTTTCTGCTTCAGGTCTGATATCTTTTGTTAAAAGAATGATCATATTCCAGCCCAGTTTCGATTTGTTCTTTCTTCTTTATTAACTCGTCCATCTATCCCTAGAAGATCCATCAAAGCAAAAAATGAAATCCCCACTGAGGTTTGCATATATTTGGGCACAGCAAAGAATCCAGTCATTTTGTATGTATGTAGAAACTCCTAATACTAGCTTGTTTGCATTGCTATCGACAACAGTGTCAAAGAAATACATTACTAACTGTCTACGTGATAATAATTCTTTGGTAATTTCTGCAATTCTTCCAAATCTATTGGCTGTAAGTCTCTGAATCCATCATGCGTGATTCCTTACAACTCCATCCACGAAGTATACTCATTGTATAAGAAAATAAAGTGTGCAGCATGGCTAGGGGATGACAGCTTCGAGGTTACAATCAGTGTTAGAGTGGGAACACTGGATCCTGGAGATGTAAACACCTTTTCACCAGCATTCACGTTAAGTAATTTCTGAACGCCGATTTTTAAATACTTTATCGGCTGCACCCAATATGATATGAGCAGATGATTTTAACATTTTCTTTTCAGTCACACCTAAATGCTAACAGCTTGATCTGTCATTCCAAAATCCATGGAGCTTTTGATATCTTCAGCATCAGAATCGGCTAACAATGCCAGACAGATAATTAAAGTCCATATGAAGCAGCACTGTCAGCTCCCGAATGGCTAACATTCTCTGTATACCCAGTTGTCATAGTTTTTTGTAATCTACCAGGACCTGAGATAGTGATAGCCTTTTATCGTATGGCTTGTGACCTGAAAACAATCAAGAATAACATTACTGATAATGCTTCTATCCTTTTTCTAAATAAATACCGTTATTCCTACTGATTCAAATAAGAAAATGGATTAGACTTGTAATGATACAAGGAAAGAAAATTAAAACCATATCATGTGTAACTTATTATTATTGGAGTTTGACTCAGATAATCATCACCAATCTGATTACAATAAGAATGAGTAAATAAATGCAAACTATAGTAAAAAAGGAAAAATCTTCTTTATCTTAAGAAGGATAAGTTCAATCATGTTTAAACAATTATATTAGGAATCCTTGACCATAAAAACCTCTAGTTAGATATATTACATGTAGTGCTTATTTAAAAAAATATTTAGTGAAATTGTGTCATTTTGAATTTTTGAGTATTAGCGACGTCAAGAGTCATCGTAAGTCAATTTTTTGTCAGATTTGGAATTTGCACACGATTTGCCCATAGAAACAACAAGACTTTAATTTATTTTAACATTAAATGAAATACATATATATACACATTTATATATATATATATATGTATATACATATTATATTTCTATATATATATTCATATATATATATATAAATAAATAATTATTCTTCAATTTATTATATTATATATGTACTTCAATACTATATACACATTTTAATTCTTTTGAAGTTACACTACTTCAAACAGATACTATAATTATTAACAAGAATACATATTAAATAATGAATATTTTAATTATATTCATTTTGAAAAAATTGCTTACATTGTCAATAGAAAATATTGTATATATAAAAAACTTTAGCCAATATTGATGAGTTTCAAAATTTAAACAAAAAAAAAGTTTTTTACAATAATTAATTAAAGTCATCATCTTTTGTTAACAAATATTTTAATTATACATAAATTATTTTCCTGCAATGGAGATGGAAAAGAAACCAAAACATTGATTTGAATTTCTTTTTTAAATCTCAATGCTTCATTTTACACGTCTTGTGTGTATATATTTTTACAAGATCTGAATTATATATTGTTCTTATGTCAAGATATATGTCTTTTTAGTAAGTAATATTATATAAATACAATAAATTATTTGTGACAAGGTAATCAAATCTGTATCAAACCAAAGTTCAAGTATATTTATTTAAATAGAACCAAATATATATTTTTTCTTATATTATTGGATTGGTTTGCTTCTGTGATAATTATATAGGCATTATATCATTGGAATTACCCCATCGCCTGAGCTCTCATCATGGAAAGTCGTATAGGCTTTTGTTCTTATCTAATAATTTCATATTGATTATTACTATTTAAATTATATCTAAATTCCTTGTCCACCTCAATTATTATAATTAAGCATTCTGTCCTTTAAAAAAAATGATTTAAGTTTACTAGAACCATTTGAGCAACCTTTTTTGATTGATGTAATTTTAATCTAGCTTTCAAAAGCAAATTAATTCCTTCAGCTTTCTTTCTAAAAAAATTTAAAAATAATGCTTGGTCAAAAAGGATATTATGGGCAGTGAATGAGTTTTTTTCTTCTACAACGTATGTGCTGAGGTAGGATTTTTCTTCTTCTCTTGGATGCTTAGAATGACACTCAAAAAGGGAGTTAGGACTCCTTTTGAGAAACTTTACACCTCGTGTAGATATGAACATATCCATAAAAGGTAGTTATTCCCTTAAGATATTATGAATTAAATGTATGTTTGATCAGATTGGAGAGGACATTCCAATGCTTGAAAATTTTTGTATTTTCTTTCTCGAAGTTTTATTGCTTTTCCACGAAAAAATAATCAACATAACTTATTTTAATCTTTTGCCATAATACAAATTATTATTTTTTCTATCTTCGGAGAACATGTAGCAACATTTAAGTATTACGCATAGGCATTTAAAAAGCACACTTTTTCCCGGAAGCTTTATGCTACTACTTAAGTGTGCTACTTTAACATATATTTTTCTAAGTAAATTTAAAATGTTTAGACCGTAATTGATGTTCTTCTCTCATATATCTTTGCCCATAGAGGGCATATTATGACTCTAAAATAAACTTTTTAATATATCCCAGTAGAATACAAAAAGGCTTTTGAAGCTTGCAAAGTTTATATATATATATATATATGAGAGGAAAGCAGTCTTAATATCTTTATCATTTATGCTTGAAGTTTTCACTAAGTTTAGTCACTTCAAAGACTCACACAAGAATATTGTTGACTTTCAGGAAGGACATAATTAAATCAAACTTTGTAAAGAGTTCATTTATCAAAATATGATGATTTTTTAATAATTTTATTTACAAACAATATCTTCTTTTATAAACATTTCACTCATGCAAAATAATTAATATTGTTTTAAATGGAACACAGGATCAAAACACAAGAAGAAATTGTTATTAGGGCTTTAACCGGGTTCTTGATTAGACGTTATATTTTCCATTGCTATCCTTCTCTAATCCCAATTGTATATATAAGTCCTGTCCAGACCCAAAGGAATCCCCATTCGTCTTCTCGGAGTATATATATATATATATATCCTTTATGGATCTGTTGTCAACCTCACTAGAGGAGCTACTCTGTCTAAGAAAATATGTTTGGGAGTTTCTCGACTTTGGCCACAAAATGTTCATTTTCTTTCATCTTCATTATCTATAGATTGATTAAAGAAACGAGACGAAGTTGCTATCCTGTAACGAAATCATCGAACCAAAGTTCTTTAAAATAATGTATAAACAGACTCTTTGCCTTCTTGATCCATATCATTTGTTGAATGATGTCAATTTTCCACGTTTAAATTAAATGCAATGTATTATTCGGCTAGATTAAATCAATATGATGTATTTTTTACAACATTATTTTTTTCTTGTCATTCAAAGTATTTAGTGGTGATTATAATTAAATTTGAAAAGTATCTATTTTTTACAGCATATATGAAGCAAACAATTTTTATATTCGTTATGGTATGCATTCGTTTAGATATGAATAAGCTTCATATCAAATCGATCGAGCCTCAGATTCTTAGATTTGAAAATAATCCATATTGAGATGTCCTTCTCGAGAGTTGAATCTAAGCCGTCATCATTGAGAGATGAGGACGCTTTTACTGAAATACCGCTAAATACTGTTGTCAACCTACCAAGAGGAGCAACTCTGGCACAGTCCAAGACAACATGTCTGGAAGTTTCATGACTCTGGCCACAAAATGTGAATTTTCTTTCATCAATCTTTTCCATGGATTTGTTAAGGAAAAGAGAAGAGGTCGTCATCATGGAACCTCTGAGAACGTCCGGAATGTGAATTTCAAATTTTTCTAAAAGGCTCTTCTGATGGATTTTTGAACTTTGGACATTACAATGTAAAAGGAGATCTATGACTTTGTGAAATGATCGTCTGGTAAGTCTCCTTATTTTACTCAATTATAAGAACGTGTGGATTATTCCCTGTTTTATCTCTGAGACCCACAGATAATGACTGATAGAATACTAACAAATCATCCCTTGAGTTCAACCTACTGTTGTGATTACAGGGTTCGTGATATCCTAATAGTAGAGTTGGGCAAATCGTCATAAGTTTTTAAAGCCCAGTTGTTTCTATGGCCAAATTTAGTGTAGAAACCAAATCTGGCAATTTTTGATCTCAGTTGATGTCTACTCGCTACCAATCAAAAAATTAAAATGGCCGCCAAAATTACCTAATTTTGACCGAAAAAATTATTAAAAAATATAGATGTTGTTTTCAGAATGACTTTATATAGGTTTTCTTGGTCAAGGAATTCAAAATTCATTATTAAGTCGACAAATCATTCTTATTAAGGGATACAAGCAGTATTTATGGACTTTTTAACCAAATTGGCGATTTACGGCGTTAAAATTGTGTGGCGTGGAAGGCATGACAACAATATTATCTGTGCTTTGCCAATATGAATATGATATAGGATCTCAAAATATTAACATGAAGCACCATAACAATAGTTTAGTATCACATATCTATATAACACTATTCCCTTAGGATATTCGCATAGTACAAATAGACGAAAACACGAAACGACAATTCTTATGCCAAATCCACCAAAAAAAAGTTATTGATTCAGCAACCAATGTTAAGATTTTAAAACATTGGAAAACTATATTTGATTTTACACTCATAGAGTGCAAACCTCCGCCGTCATGAGCTGACGAGGCGGATTTTTTCAAAACTGGGGAGGCGTAGAGAGACGGGGAGGGTTCCCCTAGACGGAAATTCCGAGAGGAAGACGCTCCCGGCACCCAATTTACAGCACAGCGACATCTATTGGCAAGTAGGCTAACTTGAATATTTAGTAGTATTTAGCTCATTTGGCGCCGTAATTCTGCACTCAGAGATGCCAAATTTAATCACTTTTCCTTTTGGCACTTCTAACAACTCCACAAATTTCATCCAAATCCGTTCAGTACTTTTTGAGTTATCCTGCTGACAAACCAACAAACTAACAAACCACCAAACCAACAAACTAACAAACCAACAAAACGCCAGTGAACCAATACCTCCTTCGGCGGAGGTATTACCTATTTGATTTTACACTATATGGTTTAAATACAGAACTCTTACAAACACGCTGACAATTTGGGGTATTCATGGAAAACTAGTCGAGGACAGACTCTGTTTATAATCTGAAGCTCTACAGAAACTATGGTTCAACTTTTAGCCGAATGTGCTGTCACCAAAGATACAGGGATACAATTTCATAATTTGTACAACAACAAATATGATATTATTTCAAAAATAAAATAACTTTGGTTCTATATGTTTGTTCTTATCAAAATGTAATTACCTCCGCCGAAGAGGTATTGTTTTCACTGCGTTTGGTTGGTTTGTTGGTTGTCAGCAGATAACTCAAAAAGTACTGAAAGGATTTGGATGAAACATTTGTGGAGTTGTTGGAAGTGCAAAAAGAAAGTGATTAATTTTGGCATCTCTGATTGCAGAATTAAGGCGCCAATGAGCTCAATACTACCTAATTTGCCAAGTAGCCTACTCTGCAATAGAGCCGTTTCGCTGTGAAATTGTGGTGCCGGGGAGCGTCTTCCTCTCGGAATTTCGTCTAGGGAACCCTCCCCCTTCGCTCTACGCCTCCCCAGTCCGTGAAAAATCCGCCTCGGAGGCTCTGACGACGGATGTTTGCACTCTCTGAGTGTATATGGCCTCTAGTTAATTTTATGATTGCAAAAACTTTTAGTAATCTTTATATTTAAGTACTCTAAACTCTTCCTCTCAGTGAATTGTTAACATGTATGGAAAACATTATTTGAAAAATGTCTTCTCAATTCTTAAAGTAATGATGTCTTTTGTTCTATATTTAATCATTATTTAAAATACATAATATGTCTGAAGTATGGCCCCTTATGATTGTCTGCCTGAATAACACAGAATTCAAGTTTTCGTATACTCGGTGACAAAAAAAGAACTCGCGCAACAAAGACTACTTTGCCCATTATCTGCACGTCTAATTATATCTTTCTGCTTCAGGTCTGATAACTTTTGTAGAGAGAATGCTCGTATTCAGCCTAGTTTCGATTTGTTCTTTCTCCTTTATTAACTCGTCCATCGATCCCTAGAAGATCCATCAAAGCAAAAATGAAATCCCACTGAGGTTTGCATATATTTGGGCACAGCACAAAGAAACCAGTCATTTTGTATGTATGTCGAAACTGCTAATACTCGCTTCTTTGCATTGCTATCGACAACAGCGAGTCAAAGAAATATATTATAACTGTCTACGTGACAAGGATTCCTGAGATTTCTGCAATTCTTCCAAATCATATTGGCTGTAAAGTCTCTGAATCCATCATGCTTGATTCCTTGCAACTCCATCCATATATCCTGTATAAGGATTATCATTTGCAGCATGCCTAGGGGATGACAGCTTCGAGGTTACAATCAGTGCTAGATGTGAACACTGGATCCTGGAGATGTAAACACTTTTTGACCAGCAGTCACGTTTAGTAATTTCTGACAGACCCAGTTTTTAGCTCAGTGTTTAAATATTTTATCGACTCCATGGTCTGCAACCCAAATATTATGAGGCCGAGCATTTAAGAATTTCTCTTCAGTCACACCTAAATGCTACAGCTCGATCTGTATTCAAAAAATCTATGGAGCTTTGATATCTTCAACATCAGCATCGGCTAACACTGTCCGACACTCCATTTAAATCCATAATGATTCTTCCCTGTCAGCTCTAGAATGGCTAACATTCTCTGTATAACAACATTTGCCATGGTTTTTCTTGATCTACCAGACCTGAGATAGTGATATGGTCCACCTCTACATCGTATGGCTTGTGACCTGAAACAATCAAAAATCTTTTCCTTTTTTTTTCTCGATCAGCCAAGGTCCTATATTCTATTTTAAATATATACAACACATAATTATTTAAAATAAATAAACAATATAAAAAGGATATTTGTGTTTCATAAAAACATAAATAAACATTCTAGTTTAAAATTATTTTCCTTTTAAAGACCACAAATTCTTATAAACAGTAAATAGACATTTATAAAATATAAAGATTAAAAATAAAATTCCATACAGTATAAATGATGAACAATAAAAACATAATCAATTTTCATTCATATCTTCATGAACTTTTTATACTGTTTAATAATTATTTTGAGCGATTTCGCATATTTTGGTGACAAGGATGGAGAATACTTCACGACTTCGGCTGCGTGGTTCCAGAGCAGACTTTGCGGTTTTGGGATTCTCCGAGAAAAGCCGCGTATCGAGTGGCGGCGGATATTATTATTCCTCTTAGTTCATTGTCCTCGAACAGTTTTCCTTCTGTAAGCTGCTTAGCTATATATGCCTTGCAATTGCTCAAAGATGAACTAATAGCTTTTTCCTCTTCTTTATAGCCTTGTCCTTTGGTCGGGAAGCCAAAAAGAATAGTCGCTTCTATATATCTATCTTCATAATCGGAAATAAAGCCCGAGTTCAAATGAACGAATCTTTTGATAATTGCCAATGATGGGCAATCACAGAAAGCGTGTCTGATGTTCACATACATTCTTCCACAGTCCTTACAATGTTGTGAGAAACTAATTAAGTTGGCGGAGATTTGTAGCTGTGCTGTGAACTTTTTCCCATCATTTATGCCCATCAATGACCGCATTACTCTTTTTGCCCATTCCTTAGGTAATTTAAAATTGTCTATGTGCTTTTTGACAATCTCCATCGCGTCTCCCGATTTAGGTTCATTGGTGGAGAATTTCAAGTGCCAGGGAGTCAAAGGAATATGTTTCTTGGCTCCCCTCATAAGGGGAAAATAAAACCTTCCTATTTGAAAAATAGTTGTTTGGTCCAGGTCTCTGTATGTTAAGATGTTTTTTTCCAGGGCAATATTTTCCAAATGTTCTGGTTGATATATTAACGATTTAAAGAATGGTTTCTTTTTATGTTTTGCCGAATAATGTCCCTGGTGCTATTAGAGTCAAAAAGAAATGCTCCATATTATTCTCTGAATAGCTCCCCATTCCTCCGAATGTTTAGATATTTCACTATTTGACAAATCTGTGCCAAACATAAGTTTTTTTTAAATAAAAGAGTCTTGTAACTTTTATATTTATATATTAATGTCTAAATATATAAATGAACTTTAAAAAGTAGTTTTGCTAAAAGAAATATTAAACAATTTACAAATTTTATATTTACTTATAACCATCAAATTAAATACTAACATTGAACTACTGACTATTTTGTATGTCATTTGTATCTCATAAATCAACACATAGAAAGAATGAACAAAAAATAATTATTTGTTCATAGATAAAATCAAGATGTAAACTCACAGATAAATTAATTGAATTCCCGATATTCTTCAATCATCAGCGGGCTTTAGTAGGGTGTTAATAGATTTTTTGCTTGCTTGTGCTATCGACTGGAACTTATGAATAAATATTTTTATTGTTATTTTATATTTTTACCACTTGAGGAAGTGTTTTGTATATGCATACAATACTATATATATATATATGAGTATATTTTTTCTTCTTGTCACCAAATGAAGCAAGACTGGCAAAAACATTTTCCTTATTTCTTCATATTACATTAATTAGCATTATAATTTGGTGAATGCCTATTTCATTCTCTGGTGGCGTTTATTTTATTTATTAAATATCAATTAGGAATCCAAACAATGCGGAAAAAATAATTGTATATATATATATATTGATGAGCATTCGTCATTGCATTTTTCACTATAGGAAGGCAAAAGGAGCAATGATCTTCGATTTTTGACTGTAAAACTTTTCATGTTCATATCGGAAAGACGTTCCTATACGTTACAACCAATATTGTAAAGATATTTTCTTAGAATCCTTAAGCCTTAGTCATATCATAGTTATGGAATTAAGATCTTTTATTTCTATAAATCATCTAAACAAAATATATAGCTAACTAGAGGCATATATACACTCAGAGAGTGCAAACCTCCGCCGTCACGGGGTCCTTGTGAACCTTCCGAGGCGGATTTTTCACGACTGGGGCGGCGTAGAGGGCCGGGGGAGGGTTCCCCTCGACGGAAATTCCGAGAGGAAGACGCTCCCGGCACCCGATTTTACAGCACAGCGACATCTATTGGCAGAGTAAGCTAACTTGAAATATTTGTTAGAATTTAGCTCATTTGCATCTTAATTCTGCACTCAGAGATGCCAAAATTTAATCACTTGTTACTTTTGACATTTCCAACAACTCCACCAAGTTTCATCCGAATCTGTTCCGTACTTTTTGAGTTATCCTGCTGACAAACAAACCAACAAACAAACCCACCAACAAACCAACGCCAGTGAAAACAATACCTCCTTCGGCGGAGGTAATAATTTATATTTGACTAGAGTAAGCAGGTGAACTTTCACGGAAGTAGTTTCAATTGAAGTGGAGAAATACTCACATCTAGGACACTATGGTCCTTTTATTTACCCTGAGAAGTCAATGATTAAGATTGAATCCTATAACTTATGTCTCCCATTGTGGGTAATTAAGGCAAAAAAATATACTCCTAATTATATTTATATTCTTGCAGTTAGTTGATATACAACTAGAGGCATATATACACTCAGAGAGTGCAAACCTCCGCCGTCACGGGGTCCTTATGAGCCTTCCGAGGCAGATTTTTCACGACTGGGGAGGCGTAGAGGGACGGGGGAGGGTTCCCCTAGACGGAAATTCCGAGAAGAAGACGCTCCCGGCATCCAATTTCACATCACAGCGACATCTATTGGCAGAGTAGGCTAACTTGAAAAATTTAGTAGTATTTAGCTCATTTGGCGCCTTAATTCTGCACTCAGAGATACCAAAATTTAATCACTTCTGGCTTTTGACATTTCCAACAACTTTACAAAATTTCATCCAAATCCGTTCAGTACTTTTTGAGTTATCCTGCTGACAAACCAACAAAAACTAACAAACCAACAAACGCCAGTGAAAACAATACCTCCTTCGGCGGAGGTAATAATTAGAGCTGTCCAGGTTTGTGGGCGTCCGCAACTTTAGCGTTTGTCCGTTCACCCGTTCGATTTGAGAAAAATCCGTTCAGGCGTTCGTCCGTTCGTTCAAAAAATATCAATTATTTTCTATTTCAAATTTGAAAAAACTCCATTATTAATAATAATAAAATGTCCTCACTTTTATCTCAGAATGACTCGAAGTAATTTCAATTGCACTTCTTTTTTGTATAAAAACCATCTTCACTTTTTTCTGAAGTGACATATATCACACAATGCTCTGGCATCCTCATTACATTTAGTTGAAAAGTTAATAAAATATTTTGTAAAATTATGTAGGTACAATTTTTTCGTGATCAATAAGATTTCTTCACTATTTCATTAAATTTAATCAGGGGGTATAATTAAATTGTCCGGGCCTTGCGAAGACAGCGGAACCCTCTATAGCAGCATTGTACATATTTTTGTTGGTTGTAGAGAGTAAGGATACTGAAACACTTCGTGGAGCTGACCCTAAGTGGATTGGAAAGAATCTGAATAGACATGGTAGATAGATATTGATAAGATCTACTGATGCATAAAGCACTGGCAGCTGTTCTTCGATAGAAAAGGCGATAAACTTTTGGATTCTCAAAACAAACTTTATAATTGCGAAAACGAGCAAAGCAAAAGAACCTTCCAATACCTTGTAATTGAAAAAATATATATTATGGGCTGCTGTGGGGTATCTTGGTCCTCAATAACTTTTTCTTCTTCGAGAATTTCGACAGAAAAAGGTGTCCCTTAACTATTATCCATCGATTTCTCAAAGACCAAAAATAGTTTGAGATATATAAATTATATGATATTTCTACATTATTGTTTTACAGCTTTATTTCGTTTTAAATCCTTTATTTTGTTATCTGTATTACTATGCTCGTTTTAGTTTTTGAAAAATAAAGTTTAGAGTTTATTTGTGTTTTGTCAATTATTTATATTTAATTTTATTATTAGTTGTTTTAGAATTGTAAATTTTAAAAGGTATATCGCATAGATGCAAGAGAGATAATTGAACGATGGGGGAACAGATCCTTATGAAGTTTCATGTCAAATAATCTGTTTGAAACGAGATTTATAGAGTGCAAAGTATGTTCATTTCATGTTTTCATAAGTAGTGACGTAAAACCTTATATTATTTTCACGTTATCAAAAATATATTGTATCAATAGATTTTAATGACGTGAACGGGAAGAATACATAGAGATATAAATATATAGAGAGCTGATTCCTTTCAATAGCAGAGAAACAGCGTTTTATTGTTTCTGTGCGTCTACTATAACAAAGTAATTGATACTACGTCATCGTAAGCTGGTCATAGAGATAGAATCATAGAGATATAAACATAACACAATGACGTATTTCTCTTCCCTCCAATAGCAGAGAAACATCGTCCAGCTATATTCTTGGCACAATGACGTATTTCTCTGACGAGTCCAATAAGCTCTCTATATCTTTATATCTCTATGGAAGAATATCAATACAAAATGTTGTTCCCGCTTCCCCTTGTGACGTCATTTAAAATCACCGGCAAGCGAAAATTCGGTTCTCTTTGCAAATGTGGATGTATCTTATTTTTTGATATATTTTGTATCCAACAACAAGTGAATTTTGTGGATAAATTCTTAATAACCAATACAATTACATACTAGGCCTCCGTAAGATCCACAACTTTTAGGAGTCTCTCTTACGGCTTAGACCCTTATTCAACAAATAAGTCTGTTACAAAGGGGAAAAAATAAATATAGGCTAATCTAATGATGTAGACATCATTAACTAAAATACTCGTGAAAACACGATACCTCTAAGAATCCTCGAGTTTCAGACGGTAAAGAAATATAAGATACATTTAATTGTTTTCAACAAAAATGAATATTTTAAGGTTTGAAAAAGTTTGGAAAATAGAAGATTTTTAACCATCCAAGGTTTTGTAAATATCATTATTCAAATTTGTACAATTGAATGTTTCTATTCCTTGTTATAGCTGTTATTATTTTGTAATCTTTAAACAGCAATATGTTTCTACGGAATAATTTACAACTGAAAAAATGTCTACACTATGTTTAAAATTTGTGGTTTTGAAAAAGAGTGAGTTATACAAGAACAATGAATTTTGTTTGATTTGTTAACCAAAAGTTTCTGTTATTGTGGTAAAAACTTAGTTTGATAACAGAATAAACTGTAATCTTGTACCAATTGTTTGAGTGTTAAATCTGTCTCTACCTATAAATAAATATTATCTCACGACAAGTTTGCTAAATCTCTAAACTTGTTTTTGGATGCATTAGCAACTTTAGAAAATATCTTTTGACTCTATATATCTTCTCAACCTATGATATTGCAAAATTTTAGAAGCTTTGATTTTTTATTCTCTAGCCTTAGTCCAAAAAACTTTTTTATTTGACCTCGCTCTGCCTCGAATTTATTGCTTAAATGAAATAAATAACCTCCTGAGACCCCTTCAGGAATCCATCCTTAATAGATAATTATCCATGAAAACATTATCCAGGCTATCTCAGACGTGATGCAGATTATAGGTTTCCTTCAAGGCTTATTCATTTATATGCTACTACCTTGAGGACGGACTAACATCCTAAAGATAGCCTTCGGTTCATCGCACTTGCTTCTGCTCGTGTAAAGACGGCAAAGTTTTTACAGAATTAAGACCTAGTGAGATTATTATTATAATATATATAATATATAATATATATATATATATATAATATATAATGTTATATATATGGTTGTTTGTTTGTTAGTTTGAGGGTAGGGTCCAAGAGTAGGAATTAAAGTCGAGTCTTGAATCCAAGGCGGAATCGAATTAACGATCTTAGCACATTACCTAGAACACACAACCACTTTAACCATATTTTTACTCATTCTACCTAAGGAAGCCAAACAGATAGAAACCAATTTTACAATTCTTAAGAATTGCTGGGATCTGCTTTAGCTCTGGAGGATGTTGGTAAAAAGCTTTTTGAGCCATCATTATGTTAGAACAAAAAAATCACACTCAGCCAACATGTGAGTAGACGTCTCATCACTCTTCTGACAAAAACGACACTCTCAGTAAAAATTGTTATATTTAGATTATAATACTTTATTTTGTTGCCAATCTGCTTTGAAGCTCCCATCCATTTGAATATATTATCAAATATAAATAATAATTAATCAAACTTCGATAATATGAAAAAACGTGTTTATTCCTTATATAAAATGAATACACACAACATATAAATAATGGGTATAATAATGGGTTTTCAGGCATATGTATATATGGTTTATTAATATTGTAGTTTTGGACTGTATGTGTCAGGGAAATCGCATTGATGTTTAAAAGTAGTTATGAACTAGCGAGTTCAGCCACGATAACTATTGAATTGTTTGTTTGTTTAACTCCTAGATAGGACCCACCTCACCGGAACTTAAATCTATTGAATTAATATCATGTGCAAATAATTTATACAAATAATAATAATAATTTGTTTGACAATATTAATGAAACACAATTATCCTTATATTTTGTCATTGACTCTCAAGGAAACTGACCCTTAGGCCTCTCCTCTCCGACTCCATTGTTTACTTATACTTTCCAAACCCCCTTCAATGTCCTTCCGACTATTTAAACAATTTCCTGTCTTTGTGTACATTTGTGAGTGTGCTTTTGTTGTCATTCCTTCCTGTGGACAAATATTGTTTTTTTTTCTCGTAATACTCTTTTTATGTAAATATATATATATTATTCAAGTGCCTCTAAAAGCCTCACTTGATCCAGGAGACCCCCCCCCCCCCCAATCTTTTAGACAAATAGGAGCCATACTTTGAATGGGCGTCCTTCAATTAACGGCTTTGAATCATTTAGGCATAATATCATCATGAAGAAGAAACAACAATTTAGGGAGGCTGCCTGATAAAGGTAAATGATGGGTAAAATGAGGTAGGGTCAATTATGAGCATTATGAGCTGTGTTCCGAGGAAATAATCAACGGACTAATTCCAGACAATTTAAAAATATGAAATAAGCTTTTTATCAATGTTAAAGGGGATGCTTATACTAATTTCATGACCCTTAAGTATTCTGAAAGGAAAACTGAAATCCTTTTCTTTTTTATAAAGCCTTAAAAATATATTCACTATTTCATGAAGAGTAAAGACTTGTTCTATGGAAAAGCATTCCATTGTGGCGTTTCTTTCATATGTCCACAAATTGCATTTTCCAGCTTTAGAAGCCCGAGTGACTATTTCTTGTTTCTTAGCCTTAAGAAATGGCTGGGCGGAAAGAGATTTGATTCTGACGATCATCAGAGTCTCATATAAACAGATACATATTTTGAGGACCTCGAGAAATCTTATTTTTTGGAAGGGATAAAAAAAATGTTGGAGGAAGATTAATTACTTTTATCTAAAACCTTTGTTTTATTTTCAAAAAAAGCCATGGAGTTGTTGACGTGCCCTTGTACACTGTGATTACAATGCTATTCTAGATTTAATTGTCAATATAGTTTGAAAGGCAACTACAAATATAAATAAGATACTCCACATTAGCCTCCTGTGTGAGAATGGACAATTTATATTTTGAATATATTCAGATGTTCTTTTTTTACTATTTATTCTTCAAGAAGCTATTGAATTTCATGATGAATAGAAGAGCATTAGAGCCCAGAGAGAGGTTGAGGGTATGAGATTCCCTTAAAACTGAGGGACCAATACATATAATTTGAAATGATCTGCTTAACTCCAAGAGTTTTGCTTTTTTGGTTCAAAAAGTATACCAGCAATCGATATATTAGATACATGTATTTTAAATAAATTAGTTGCTCAATAGATAAAATAATCAGGATATTTTTTGTTTTGTGTTTAATCCCAGCAATCTCAACCTCTAAGATATATAATATTGATTTTTTTCTTGATAAACAAGTAATAATAATATGAAATAGTAATATAAAACGACCAGCTTCTTGGCAGAGAGAGATGTCGAATACATTGCATATTAATGTCATATGACCTTTCCTTCCAGTCAACAACTAAACGATAAAGATGAAAATATTAACTGCTGACATCATGCAGGATTATGTCACAACGGCATTCGGTGTATCTGGGAGGTAAGGTCAAAATCCAATTCACAAAATAATTTACCAATTTTTTTGGATTAGCGATAAATGATAAATTATATCTTTTATATGTTAAAGATAAACGAAATTCCAAAACAAATGGTTGCCTGATATAATGTCCAATTAAACTCAAGCAATAACTCTTGTGCAATGCGTTTCATCGAACGAGAAGACCCTGTAGCCAAATGGTGTAGATTTCATAATCTTATTTACAGTATTCCATTTGAAATAACTTTACATTTTCCTGAACACTACATAAACAACTATTTTTAGAGGTTCATGATGAAGAACACATTTTTTTCTTTTGTAAGGCCTTTATTTAGCTTAAATGTAAAAAACCAATAAAATACCTACATAAAAATCAAATATTAAATAGAAAAATTGTTTAATATATATATATAAACACTGTAGTTTAAAATTATCTTATTACTAAAAATACTTAAATATCTAGAAACTAATAATACAATTAAGAGATCGATTACAAAAATTTTGAAAAACAAACTGATGTCATAAATCAAATTATTGAAACTGACATAATTTAATAGGAAAAAAACCAAAATTTGACTGTTAGTTTTTTGTGACGTTTAAAATGCTCTTCAATGCTGCAGATGTCATGCAGAGTTTGAGGGGAAGTAGCTTTATATCCTAAATATACGAATATGTCAATGACCAGGTATCATCACGGACATCGAGGATCCAATTTCCAGGGAATATATTTAATTTCATTAACAAAATGCAAACCAAAACGGATCATTAACAGAAAATCACATTCATGATTGAACAAAGCATGATAAATATTTAAGTAATTAAAAGAACACTCTAAAGCAAAACGGAACAATAAAAACAATGATTAATTAATGGTTAAATCCTAATTTAATGTTCATCGGATTCATCCCGATTTGGCAAGCCTCAAACATAGTCCTGCTTAAGCTCATCAAATCTGCGATTAATAGTTTGTTTTGAATATGAATAATTTCTTCTTGGTAAAGACAAATTTAATTTTGATTTTATTCTTTTTTAGACAGTATTTAGGAGATATAATGCTCATTACGGCTTTTTAATAGAACTGTCTTTACATTTTTCTATATTGTACATGTATTTTTTTCATATATATATATATACATCTTGCATGTTATGTTTGGAACGGTCTCGCTCAAATAGAGTTTTAAAATATATGTACAACAATTTCAAAAGTGTACATATATATATATATAACACATGGCTGAAAAGTCCCGGGCCTAACACATATATGGCGGTATTTTATTGCAATCACCTTTTTATCAGTTAATACTAACCTTCAAAAGACAGCTGTTAAAATTTCATGATATTCTATTAATTAGTTTTTAAGTTTTGTGCTAAGAGTGACGCTACTGTTGTTATTTTCAAAACAATGGATCAAAAACAATTTCGTGTTTTGATTTTACACTGCTTCTTGATTGGAAAAAATACGTTCAGGCGAAGCAAGGGCTTGAAAAGTGTTATGGGGACTCCGCTCCATCAGAAACAACAATAAACGTTGGTTTGCTGACTTCAAACGTGGTCGTAGAGACACCAATGACGCAGAACGCAATGGACGTCCAAATGAGGCGGTAACACCAGAAAACTTTAAAAAACCACAAATTGTTTTGAATGATCGAAAAATAAAGTGTGTGAGTTAGCTGACATCGTAAAAATATCAAAAGAACGTGTTGGCTTTATATTGCATGAGCATTTGACTATGAGAAGCTCTGTTCAAAGTGGTGCCGCGTTTGCTCATTGTTGACCAAAAACAGGAACGTGTTGATGATTCTGAGCAGTGTTTGGCCATGTTTAAACGTAACAAACCGGAATTTTTGCGTCGATATGTGACAATGGATGAAACATGGATCCATCATTCACTCCGGAATCAAAAAGATCGTCATCTGAGTAAAAGCAACTGGTGAGCCTCGTCCAAAGCGCCCGAAAGCACAACAATCGGCTGGAAAGGTTATGGCCTCGGTATTTTGGGATGTGCGTGGTGTAATATTCATCGACTATCTTGAGAAAGGAAATACCATCAACAGTGAATATTATAAAGCGTTATTGGAGCGTTTGAAGGCCGAAATTGCAAAGAAACGACCGCATATGGCAAATATTTTTGTTTCATCAAGACAACGCACCCTGTGACAAGTCAATCCAACAATGGCGTGAATTTAACTCCGACTTGCTCCCACATACACAGTTTTTCGCCAGATTTGACTCCCACCGACTACTGGCTGTTCACAGACCTGGAAAAAATGCTCGCCGGTAAGAAACTTTGCACGAATGAAGGGGTTGTCTCTGAAACTGAGGCCTAATTAGGGGCAACAGATAGATCGTTCTGCAAAAGTTGTATTGAAATGTTAGAGAGGCGCTGGAATGATTGCGTTGCTCTTGATGGAGATTACGTTGATGAATAAAGCTAATTTTGAACAAAAAAACGTGTTTTCTTTGTTAGGCCAGGACTTTTCAGCCCATGTGTTATATATATATATATATATGTTTGGAGCGGTATCGCTCAAAAATAAAAATATACTACAATTTCAGAAGCGCAACAGATTAATATTTCGCATTAAATAGTTCCAGTCATAAAGTAATTTCCTTTGCCAATTTTATTATATTAAATGCTCACGCAGGTCATTACCATACGTCCTTTATTCTGAAGGTCTCGAAGATATCTAAAGTATAGGTTAAACTATTGAAATGCATTCCCCCTCCCTACATTGCTTAGTTTTCTCATTTTCAGAGTCAAGCAAAGAATGTGGCAATGCTGCATTCCAAAGACTGTTGCATGCAACCCAAAAAAAATAGCTTATCACAACGAAAAGTAGTTCTAATGGAATATATTTGTGGTCTTTAAAGAACCTCAAAATTCATCATTAAATTAAATCCATCTTGAGACCATCGACCTATATAATAATTGGATATATTGTTTCATCGAATTCATAAATGCGCATCTAGGTATTATATCTCATTTATTCTATTATACCGTTGGTTTCACTTTATTTGGTTATTATACTTCATGTTATCGTATAGGTTGGTGCTTCAGACCCTTACTAGCTATTAATCCAAATGCAATGGAACAGTATTTTTAAACATTATTGTCCACTATTTCCTTTTAAGGCACAAGCTATGTACATTTTTATAAATCTGGAATATTTTTAATGAAAACGAGAGATAATCTTAATTCAGTTGAATGTACATATTTGTAGTTATAATTCATTTATTTTTCTTCGACTTCCTAGCCTTGACGTCTTGTCTTAGCATGAACTCAAATGAAGTATCTTTATTAAATCACGTAATAAGAAACAGGCACTTACGAATAGCTCTCGTGCTGAGGCTCTTAAACCTCAAGCCTAAAAAAAAAATAAAAAGTGCCTCTCCTTCCACACTTCAGGAGCCCTTTCAAAGCTCGTGGAGAGATTCAATCATGTTGTGCTCATATTTCATCGACGTGCCCTAAATCAAAGTTCATCTAAGAGATCCAGAGAAGAGAACGTCAAAACAAAACGTAGCTGAGAAGTGCAAGGCTCTGATTATATATATAATACATATATTATATTACATAAAGTTCATGGAATCATATAAAAACTTTTTAAAATTTATATTTTAATTAATATCTAAGTATTGGTTATACTTTTTTTTGAAACTCGAAGCCGTAAGTGCACATGCATAAAATATTCCAATTAATACATTCAACATTAATACTTTTTCAGCAGAGGAAGCACTATGTTAAGCAAGATCCATATAAAATGTTTAAAGCATTTCTTATAACTTATTATTCTTATATTTTTTAAATGAAATTGTACAACAATTTATATTCATGAGGATAATTCCTTGTCAAATAAAATATTTCCATTTTTTTTGCCCTGGATATTTGATCGTTATATATGATAAGGTCTTTTGACTTAAGATGATACATACATATCTATAAAGGTATTTATATATATATATTGTTCTGATACATAATTGATACGAAAGAAATTGCCTGTATTTGTCAAGTCTATCCTATAAAAGTAGGACATACACTCCACACACTTAAGTGCTAGTAAGGATAGTAGAATCTCCTCGACATCCTGACTTGACTCCACTTTCTTCCCTTATCTAATGGTGGATATCTATTTACATTTTATTTGTTCTGCCTGTCTTGAAGGCCAAGGCCCATCCTCAAAATAAGCAATAAAGCCCTCTCTACAACCTTGTCTTGGACCCTGGCTTTTCATCCCCATTCAAGAAAATAAATCTCAGGAATAGAAAAGTTTCTTTAAGGTGTGTGTGTATTTTTTTATTCAAACTAATGAAAAATAAAACAAGTGTGTTTATGTGAGAGGGGAGGTGTCTTCAGGGATGTAGCTTTGAAGATCCTCACTTCATTATACGTATTTCTTAACATGAATCATGTTTCATTTAACAGCAATCTTTAATTGATGTATGTAATGTTTTATAAAAAGAAATAGAGACTGCTGTTTTGTTGAGCTTCTTCATTGGTCCACAAACCGGTTGAGTTTATCCATGGGCTGTGTTCGTGACGGTCTTCGCTAGTTTTACGTTTTGGGCGATTACTCAATCGTCTTACTTTCTCGCGTTTATATTCTTCTTGATCCGTTTTCTTTCTAAGGGATGCTCCCAAATACATAGTGCTCTGGGCATTGCCCACACTGTCAATAGCTAAGCAAATATATGGCTTAAGTAGGGAACGAGGCACGATCAAGAGGGAAACGAACAGGTATACAATCATTTTTCTGAAATGAAATGCGTATTGAAAGGTTTTAAGTTACATTTATTATTTGCATATAAACAAATTAAACATATAGTAGATTTGTATCAGTTATTTTTATTTGACAAATATGACGAATTGTTTTATTTGATAGTAATTTTAAAACAATATGTTCTTTGTGTCAGAGCGATTTTTTCTAGTTCCGACTCCATGCCTCCAAAACATGGGATCAAGTGGTTTTGCACTGCTGAGCCATTTTTGTGCCATAGTTCCAAGAAGAATGTTAGAAACTCAGAACCGATTATTCGGACAAATTGTTTAAAGTAGAGGAGGGGGGGGGTGGGGTCTTTGTTCAAGAAATTGTCAGTGGGGGGAGGTGTGCCATCCATTTGGATAAATTTCGGTTACCTATTAGGAATATATCTCCAGTTCCAAACTATTATTTTGAACCATTTTTGAAGACATTTCCGTAAAAAAAACACACTTATTATTGTGATTCCGAATCGGTTCTAAAGTTTGGAACATTCAAGCTGTGTTATTGGTATATACGTTTCACACATCCAAATTTTTTTTTGTATATTTAGTTTTAGAAATATAACTTCTAAAACATTCATTCAAAATAAAACATATTTTTGTTTTGTTGAATGATCGGTGAAGTCTTCTTGCTTTTCAAAAGGAGAATTGCATGAAATTAATAATAATGAATACTCTTTATACATGTATATTTATGTATAATGTATTTAGATATATATATATATATAAATAATATAAAAAATATTACCTATTAGCTTCGATAAATTGTTATATAAAATAGGACTACTTTAATGCTAAACTGAAATACTTATAGTTGAACAAGATGTTGGGCATGAAAGTGTATAATTTATGTTTGCAAGGCATGAAGTTATGTAGTTGCACATGTAATAATCTAATTTTTTAATTTTTATTATTTGAGGCAGGTTTGAGGTAAAACGCCATTACGAATATGAATACGTTAACTAGAATAAGTATTCAGGTGATAGTTCCTCTTTATGGCAAATGGAATTAGCCGAATATATGTGGAAAAACAATTAAAAATATTCACCAAGATTGTCAAAGAACGTAAATTAATACAACTCGCATATTTGGCCTACGGCGCCCATGTTTCGCCCTTTCGGGCATGGGTTAGGTTTGGAGCTATTTTGTGAGTGATACAGACCTTAAACAATATAAGAGAGGAGAGATAGTTTTTTTTTCTGTTTTGTACAAACATTCCTCATAAAAAGTTTGACTTTTTTACAAAGAATATGAATAAGTTACATGATATGCTTTTTTTTTTCTATTTCTCTAACTCCTCCTCCTCCTTTTCCTTTTTTTCTCTCTTTACCTTGAAAAGTAGGTGGTTCAAATCAGACAAGGTCTGATTTTTTTTTCTTCTTCATTTCTGTCCCATCACTTTGCAAATAGTTTATAGGTCCGTCTTGACCCAAGGATTCCATAGGTACCTTCAAAGTTCAAATCTGGCCATAAATGTGGGAGGAGATAGCGTGCGGACATACAGACGGACAGAGATTGGTGAATTAATATATAATGTCCTTCTTTTTCCTCTTAATTTATATGAGCAGCCCAAAAAAATAAGAATTTGATTGAAGTTACAAAGCTAGACGTCATGTAAGTAACATATATTTTGCAACTTTGGATTATTTATTTTGGATTTGGATATCTACCTTCCAGTCCTATCTTTTTAACGATTTGTCCAATCAGCGCCGCCTGGATAAGGACAAAGCCTTAACTATTAAATCAATTGACCTGACACGACAATGAACGAGCAAATGGTGGAGGGTTTGTTTTGATAATATTAATTAGAGTCAGTGAAAAATGCTGCTTTTTGAAGCGTGATTGGTCAAAAGAAGAGGAGAGGGAAACATAATTCAAAAAACACTTGGTAAAATGCTACAAAGTATTACTTTACCGGCTGTTAATGTGCCAACAAAATCTTCAGGATCCATTCATGAAAGGATACTAATTGTCTCCTCTCATGGGCATCTCTACATCCATGACGTCATTGTCGAATCCTTAGAATGAACTCCTACCCTTTCCCCTATTAATATTAATTGAACATAGATTAACCTTAACTGTCATATCAGAATAAAGACTATTTATTTGGTTTCATCATTCTGATCTTTCGATAAATAGAGCCTCTCATTCTGACAATCGACGTAGAAAAAGAAAGAAAACAGTTTACCAATTACAAACATTATCCTTATTGGTGTGTTTTTAATAACATTTCTCTTTCTATAATAATAGTGTAGAGTATGTTGTCCCCAAAGACATTCAAAGTTTTTAGTCTCTTTATTCCCCTTAAAAAAAATACTGCTGTAAAACCTTGAAAAACTGTATCATCTACATCGTAGTAAAAAATACGCTAAAATACAAAAGTACACCATCAGTATTTTCCCGTTATAATCAAGAAATATTTTAAATGGTAAAAAATAATACTTTTTCTCAAACCATATTTATATAATTGTACAGCCTTATGTTTTTTTTGTTTTTTTTTGCCTATATTGTTCGTACAATTGCATCCGATAGGATATAAAAAATACGCATTATATCATTATACTTAGTCTATCGAACCTAGGATCTTATCAATGAGGTAGACCAAATAGACCATCCCCTCTCGGGATTCGAACCTGCCGCCCCCAACATTGAGAGTTTGAACACGCTTAACACGCACGGCTATCGCGCTTCCTTCTCCCATATATTTAGATTTTTCTCATCCCATACTGTTTTATTTTATTCGACCTTATCTATTTAGCGAAGTTACATATTATATATATATATAAACAAACATTCTAGTTTTAAATTAAATCGCAAATATAAAAGTCAATTTCAATAGAGAAACATTCTAGCCGTAAAAAGGATTTTTTTGTATAAAAATAATGCGGTAAAAACGGTAAAAAAATTCACAGTGCCAATAAAAAAAAAATATGGAATTAATCACAAAAATGTCTTCTGATAAACCCTCTATAAGTTCGTAAGAGTTTTTAAGATAATTCACTGTTTTGTCCGAGAATGAGGAAAGTAGCGAACCAAGTCTCCGCGAACCTCCATTAGAACCAACACGTCCTGGAATCTTGATCTCCAGAGCAGAGTAACGCGCAGCAGCGGAAATTTGAATGGATCTTAATTCCTCCGTTTCGATAGATTACCCGACGCAAGGTGCTCCGCTATGTAACTTCTAGAACTTGATAGAGCAAACTCTATTGCTCTTGTTTTCTCCGACGCAGATCGCAGGTTGGATGTGAGACCGAAAAGAACATTGGGAGAAATGATTTTGTCGTCAATTCGACGAATGTTGAGCTGATAAAGTCCCTCACGATTTGGAGAACAGGACATTGCGAAAAGGCATAAATATTGTGTTATAAATTTTGCCACAGTCTTTACATGGAGCGTTGAAGTAAATACAACCCGAGCCTATTTGTAACTGGGCAGAGAGCGTTTTTCATGGGTAAATTTGGAAATTGAACTCAAAATTCTACTCCTCCACGATATCTTCAAATCCAATTCTTTTAAGTATTTGCCCACAATCCTTTCGCCTCCGCTTTCGTATCTGGAGAGAAACACTTCTAAGATGCCACGGAACGGGGACTATGGGTCTTCTGCCGCCCTTTGAAGTTTAAAAACATTTTCCGGACTTGAAGATAGAGTCATTCGTGAGATCGTGTATTGTGAGGATATTGGAGGATAAGGCTATTCTTTCAAAATTTCGGGTCGTCTAGATTCTTAAAAAATAACTTTTTTTCTCTATTTTGACGAATAAATGTCAAAGTTGAGGAATGATAAAAACTTGGTATTCCTCTCCATATTCTTCTCTGAATCACAGCTAATGAGGTGAAAAAAATCTTCTAAGAATTCATTTGTTGCGTCCTTCCCTAACATAATCCCATTATAGGCTGGGCTAGAAGCGATATTTTTCCTCCATTCCAAATTTGGATTTTTAGAGAGGTCAATTAAAACTTTCCTATAAATTTTGGAATTATCTTAGACAACAGGGATAGACCTCCCCAAATCTGATTGTTTATTTTACATTTTTATTAATATATATTCGCTCTATACGTATATATTATGTATTAATAAAAAAATTAATTTTCTACAAATGAATAAGAAATATCTGAATAGAATTTTTATTCAGCAACAGTTTTGTAAATCAAACCCATATAAAGCCCATTAAAGTATCAAGTTATTGTTATATGTCAAATACCATGATGTTAAATGATGATGGTGCCATTCTTATTAGTTCTTATAAGCAGTATCCTCTGTAAACAATCGAGTTTGGAGAAGGAGTCAAATATCTCTAGTCAATGTAAATGCATCTGATGACGTTTCGTCCAATATCATTATTTGCCGGCATCGCTCGTACAAGTGGTGACCGTTTAAATCATCATTTCCCTTGACCTTCGACATTGATATTTGTCGTTTGAATATTCTTACAAATAAAACTCTAACAAAAAACGGCGTTTGTGGGGTAGAGGCATTGAATTTACGTATCCAAATATCACGATGGAGAGATTGAGATAGTTTT
>CP045895.1:3768427-3813610 GCA_013387185.1 Caligus rogercresseyi | reverse complement strand
TAACAGGTTTGTGACTACACAGATTTGTGACATACAGTTTTGTGACTACACAGGTTTGGTGACTATACAGGTTTGTGACTGTACAGGTTTATGACTACAAGACTTGGACCAAGTGTTAGGGGTCGTACACAAATCACACAATGCTATATGAGTTAATATGTCTCAATGAGTTTTTTTTGCATGGATTTGGGTTGGCAAGATGAATTATTCAATGTGAGTTGTATTCCAGTTCCGCCATAGCCCCTGGGAGGGGCAAATAAGACGGCCAAGAATTAAGACGGGGTAAAACTTGCTTTTGGGGTTATATTGGGGTTGATTTGGGTTGGCGAGATGAATTATTCATTGTGAGTTGGTATTCCAGTTCCGCCATTGCCCTGGGAGGGGCAAATGTGACGGCCAAGAATTCAGACGGGGTAAAACTTGCTTTTGGGGTTATATTGGGGTTGGAATTTGGGTTGGCGAGATGAATTATTCATTGTGAGTTGGTATTCCAGTTCCGCCATAGCCCCTCAGAAGGGCAAATGTGACGGCCATGAATAAGAGTGATAAAACTTGCTTTGGGTTTATGTTGGGTTGGATTTGGGTTGGCGAGATGAATTATTTGTTGTGAGTTTGGTATTCCAGTTCCGCTATAGCCCCTCGGAGGGGCAAGTGTGACGACCATGAGTTAAGAGTGGATAAAGCTTGCTTTTGGGGTTATATTGGGGTTGGATTTGGGTTGGCAGATGAATTATTCATTGTGAGTTGGTATTCAAGTTCCACATAGCCCCTCGGAGGGGCAAATAACACGGCCAAGAATTAATAGTGGATGAAAGTTGCTTTTGAGGCGATATTGGGGCTTAATTTGATTTTATATCTGACTTTTGATTTCACCTATAGGTTACTCGGAGAAAGGGTTGATTTGCTCCTAAAATTTTAAGAGAACTGGATTATATTCAATGCCGTGCAAATACTTTTCTTTGGAGGTCAACTCTCACCCGGACCTGATGGATCTCTCTCAAACAAAATTGGATAGTTTGAAATCGAGTATATTGAAGAAGTAAATAGGTGTAACTAGTGTTTGTAATTTAATATACGTCGTCTTCAGGGACAAATTTGAGAGCTGGAAGGCATTTTATAAGAACGTTCAATTCGGGCTGGGAATCAAATCTTTTCTTCAGGCCTATTTTTGCCACCTTCCTCATAATGGATTGAGATAGATGAATCCCGGTATTTTTGTTTGTGGAATTCAGTCCGAAAAGCGCTCATTGCAGCAATTTCGAAATCCAAGACTACTTTCCGGGGACAGTATCCATCTAAAAGTTCTTTGACGTTTTGAAGCATTCTCCTATACGTTTGGATCATTTTATTTGGGAGGAGATAATAAATACAGGGAGGTAACTACTCCCAACTTTTGCATGGATTGTGTACAGCTGAAACCAAATTTCCAACACAAGCTCAAAAGTTCCATCACAAACCAGTCCGCATCCAACAAGCACTCCACTAGTTCTCTTTTTCCTAGTCCCCAATATTCTTTCAGGGTCATTTTTTTCCAGAATCAAAAAGAATAATCGAGATACTTCTCTGGGATATCAAAATTATTCCTCGTTGGGTTGGAATTGCATTTATTTGTTTACGCCTCTGGTTCTCTCACCATTTCCTCAAGAGCTGCTTTTTGGGGGCATCCTTTGCAAAACGTCGTCTGATACCTCCGAGAGTCCTCCAGCAATAATTGCTTTAGTTTGCGAGTGGTTATCTGGATTTCCAGCATTTTCTCTAATTCTTGACTTTACAGCCCTCATCTCTGATTGCAACGGATCTCCATCATGTGAGTGGTTGGTAGGAGGAGTAAGAATTTGGGTGTTGAAAGTCTTCATCATGGCTCCACATTTTAACCGATTGACCATTCGGCATCTCCATGTGATGCTTCTATCCGGGTTATTCTTTTGATAATGTAATAAAAGCTTCGTATCGAAGAACTTCATTTCCCCTAGAAGATTTGGAAAATTGAAGCTCCTTATCCTCCAGAAGACTTTAAACGAAACTCGAGTGAGTTTATAAGGGTAAAATAGTCTGTTATTTTAATATATTCTAATTCGAATAGCGAAGTTAGTAACTGAAAAAAAAAAAAAAATTCATCCACAAAATGCACGCATAAAAGCGTACTTAGTCAGATGCATATTCGTATAAAAAGAATAACGGTTGTTCTTTTTTGCATAGCAATTAATTCTTCCATGCATCAAAATAAATATATTTATTTCCAACCCCCTCGGAGTTCCAAATTCCAACCCCAATATAGCCCCAAAAGCAAGTTTCCTACTCTTAATCCTTGGCCGTCTTATTTGCCCCTCCCAGGGGCTATGGCGGAACTGGAATACCAACTCACAATGAATAATTCATCTCGCCAACCCAAATCCAACCCCAAATAACCCCAAAAGCAAGTTTTACCTACTCTTAATTCTTGGCCGTCTTATTTGCCCCTCCCAAGGGCAATGGCGAAACTGGATACCAACTCACAATGAATAATTCATCTCGCCAACCCAAATCCAACCCCAATATAACCCCAAAAGCAAGTTTTAATTCTTCTTATTCTTGGCCGTCTTATTTGTCCCTCCGAGGGGCTATGGCGGAACTGGAATACCAACTCACAATGATAATTCATCTCGCCAACCCAAATCCAACCCCAATATAACCCCAAAAGCAAGTTTTACCCCATCTTAATTCTTGGCCGTCTTATTTGCCCCTCCCAGGGGCTATGGCGGAACTGGAATACCAACTCACATGAATAATTCACTCGCCAACCCAAATCCAATGCCAAAAAACTCATTGAGACATATTACTCATATACATTGTGTGATTTGTGTACGACCCCTAACACTTTGTCCAAGTCTGTGTAGTCATAAACCTGTACAGTCACAACCTGTATAGTCACAAACCTGTAGTCACAAAGCTGCGTAGTCACAAAGCTTTGTAATCTTTTGGAACCACTACATGATAATTATATTTGCCAGAACAGCTCCCATCTCAAGGGCTATGGAGAGTCCAGTCAACACTCATTGCGTGGAAAGGACATAGAGATAAAAAGATATTAGAGAGCTTATTCCCTTCATTTGAATTTTTGTGTCCAATATAAACAAAGTAATATGTACTACGTCATGACGTAGTACATATCACTTTGTTTATTTTGAACACACAGAATACAGCTGAACATTGTTTCTCTGCTATTGAAGGAATCACCAAGGAGAATATAAATAAGGTGAGTCCAAAGAGGAGATCTTTGACAAATGCTCTGTGTTAAAAAGGAAGATTTTTATGACGTCACGAATGCTACAATAAAAAATTTTTTAGTGCTATGATTTATCTACTATTTATCAACTATATTTTTCAATTGAAAATATTTCATAATAATATTGTTTTGTGCTCGTGTGTGGGACCATAGAGATATAAATATATAGAGAGCTTATTGGACTCTTGAGAGAAATACGTCATTGTGTCAAGAATATAGCTGAACGATGTTTCTCTGCTATCGGAGGGAAGAGAAATACGTCATTGTGTTATGTTTATATCTATGATTCTATCTCTATGATCAGTTTACGATGACTTAGTATCAATTACTTTGTTTATAGTGGACACACAGAAACAATAGAACGCTGTTTCTCTGCTATTGAAGGGAATCAGCTCTATATCTTTATATCTCTATGTGTGGGACCCATTGCTATGTAATTGATTTATCATTAGTATTTTTTATTTTGAATAATTAGCAAATAATAATTTCAAACAATAAAAATACTTTTACAATCAAGATTTTAATTATTTGAAGGAATTTATATATCACATAATTGAATTATACATATGTACATACAAAAAGGGGGGCATAAGAATATGAGTATAATTACGCTAATTAGTAACCTGGCCTATGTGCTTACGTTTTCACTAACATTTTCCAGTTTAAGTAGCTTATCAATAAAATTGACTCGAATGCGTGTTCTTTTTTTATATTACAAAAACAATAATAATTTTTTTGACCAATATGGATATAAATTGATAAGTGGCTTAAGAAGTCTTTGAAAAAATGGGGTCTTTATCGATTACGTCTTAAGGGCTATTATGAAAAAATAGAAATTATTTTCTAAGAGGTGGCAGAACTTCAAAAATCGGCTGAAGGGGCGGTAATAACTCAATCCAAGGACTTTCAATGTTACTAGTCTGCTCCCCCAAATTTGGGTGGAGGTCTTCACACTTCCAGGATAAGTATCCAACGATATAGGAGAGACCCTCGTTGGAACACTCATTGGAATTTTTCTGTGTTTGTCGACTAGCCAGAGGAAAGAGTTTCCGTGAGGGCAAATATTCAAAGGCCCGGATACATATGCTCAGTAGGATGAGGGCAGTAGTTAAATCTTCTTTTGAGTAGCACGAACGAACTTTGTCAAAGGATTAATTAACCTTCTTGTTTGAATTCTCTGTGTAATTATTTTCCAATGAGGTTCTAATTAAAGTTTCCTTAAAGTTTTATGAGCTAAGCTTCAGGCACTTAGCTTTGTAGCAGGACAGCTTCATTTTTGTGAATGAGAGTTCCTCATTCCTCCTCACTAGTCAACTCACAATTTTTTTCGTTCACGGCTTCTTGACGGACCTGCCTTATTGACTTGGACACATTTGGGAGGGTGATCCAGAGATGAAGAGTGAAGGAACAGCTTGAGACTTGAGCTTCTTCCTGCCAAGAAGCTCAGCCTGAATTCCTTTTGAAGTCATCTGGAGTAAAATGACGATCGCAGATCTTCGCATTCTTTAGGTCAGTCCTGTCAAATCTTCTGCATCGTTCGATTCACAGACGTTGGATATCAAGATCCTTCGTCGGAAGTGCAAAATATTGTGTATCTCGAGGATTAGAGCAAGAGGGGATGTCGCAAACACGATAACTTCATCGAGAATATAGCATTTTCGCTTTACTATACAAACTGAACTAAAAATCAAATGTAGCAGCTGTGACATCACAACAAAATAGTCAGCTGTCGCACTGCAATTACCTACGTCGATTCCCATTGCCTCACCTTATTTATATTCTCCTTGGGAATCAGCTCTCTATATCTTTATATCTCTATGGGAAAGGAGAAGAACAGTCAAATAGTTTTTTGCAGAAGAAATGATCCTAGATAGAAAAGGAAAATGATGACTCATGGAAAAATGGCTCAAATGTATGTGTAGGCAAGTATTTGAGTAGAATACAACTAAATATTGATCAAATATTAATCATTAGATTAATCTACCGCTAACGATCCACAGAAATCATGCAGTCACTAGTAAATTACGATAAGACGATTAATAGTGAATAAACAATATAGAAAATATACCACTATTGGTCCATTCAGCGAAATACAGAATATCAATGGATAGTCTCTGTTCTACTACATCTTTCCTAACTCTCTCTTTTTTCCTTGTGGTTGGATAATAATTTGGCTAAAAATGATAGCGACTCTAATTTTTATTATATTTATACACTCTAGGCCTAAACAAAGATCAGTGAAGCCTAGGATCACTAAAGAGTCCTTGAGAGACAAACTGAAAAAACCACGTTATATTTAATTAAGCAAAGGACAATTTGACATGCAGCGTGCTCGAGCAAATGATGTTAATGAAGGGAAAATATATATATGTCAAAATAATAAATTAGTTTTTATTGGTGATAGAATATTACGCATTTTTGAAGAGGACATTAATTGTCAGATTTGTTGATTTATAATTCATTTGTAATCGTTCGTCGTTTGCGAACGAAGAACAATGAACGACAACAAAAATTCCTACCGTTCGTTGTTCGTTTTTGGCGCCAAAAAAAGTATAATATTTTTCTTTTTCATGGTACAACCATGACATGATTCAGAATGACGAGAGAAAAATTTCCTTTCTAAAAAAAACGTCGTCACTTTTTTTTCATGACGACGAACGACAAACGAACGATTAACGACGAACGATAACTTTTGGTGAACTAACGACAATTTTTCACGAACGTCAACAAGTCTGTTGATCGTGTATATCTCTAATAAATTACACAGCATTCCTCAGGACTGACATTCCTAAATACCGCTTAGGTTACTCGCTCTGATTATCCATACTTTTTTCATTCCAAAAAGCCTATGTCCAATGTTGCATTTCAAGATACTATAACTTTACTTTTAATTCGCATATTAAATACAAACAATAACTAGAGGCATATATACACTCAGAGAGTGCAAACCTCCGCCGTCACGGGGTCCTTATGAGGCTTCCGAGGCGGATTTTTCACGACTAGGGCGGCGTAGAGGGACGGGGGAGGGTTCCCCTCGACGAAACTCCGAGAGGAAGACGCTCCCGGCACCCGATTTCACAGCACAGCGACATCTATTGGCAGAGTAGGCTAACTTGAAATATTTATTAGTATTTAGCTCATTTTGCATCTTAATTCTGCACTCAGAGATGCCAAAATTTAATCACTTGTTCCTTTTGGCATTTCCACCACTCCACAAAGTTTCATCCGAATCCGTTCCGCACTTTTTGAGTTATCCTGCTGACAAACAAACCAACCAACAAACCAGCGCCAGTGAAAACTAGAGGCATGTATACACTCAGAGAGTGTGTACCTCCGCCGATCCCCACAACATTCCCATTCAAACATTCTCCCTTTCACACGCCCGATTTTCTATCTCTAATCATTGTTTACTCTCTGTTAGCTCATTTTGCATATTAAAAAAGCACTCAGAGATGGGAAGACGGAAGAAGTTTAAGCTACGTCACTGGGTTAACATAGTCCTGAGCTGATATATGAACAATAATACGTCAATGAATATTTTTTTAGCGTTTGTTCTTTCCTACTCCCTGAATAGAGACCCCATTTCATTTTTGCTCATTTTGCATATTAAAAAAGCACTTAGAGATGCCCAAAATTTAATCACTTGTTTCTTTTGGCATTTCCAACACTCCACAAAGTTTCATCCGAATCCGTTCAGTACTTTTTGAGTTATCCTGCTGACAAACAAATAAACAAACCAACAAACGCCAGTGAAAACAATACCTCCTTTGGCGGAGGTAACAATACCTCCTTCGGGGGAGGTAATAATAATAAGATCATTATTTTCAAGTTTTCTTTCTTTCCTACCTTCAAATTCAAATTATTCCTCTTACTTTGATTGGTGGATATCGCCCTGACGTGTTATCTCAGAGATTAAAATACATGAGGAGACGTAGGGAGGAGTAAAGCGTTAAAGTAAAGTAGCGTATGCATAACATAAAACTCTTCCTTTTTTTCCCAAAAGGAATTGGCCAAAATATTAGTTTTTCTTTAGTCCGTAAGGGGCGCTTTGATGCTAGAGCTCTTTGAAAATAATAACAAAGTCCTTTTATATTTATATTTGGAATCTCGCAAATTATTGTAGTGATTTGATATATTTCAAATAATCAAACTTAATCCCTTTAAACCGGTTTTAAATAGGATATTGACGTAATATCATGGACTAGCGACATCTAACGCTAAAGAAAATAACCAAAATTTTGGTCAATTCTTTTTGTTTACTTTTTCCTTGCTTGCGCTAGTTTACTTTAACGCTTTAGGGAGGAGGAGAATGGGTTCATTATTTAGTCTCAAGGGTGAAATATATGTGTCTAGACTTAGGATTTGGGTGTGGGGTTTAAGAGATTAGTGATTGCTTTTATAATAATACTTTTTCCCAAAGTTATAAAACACATAAAATAAATAATATCCAAGTAAAACTGAGGCAAATGTGTAAAACAAGACATACATTGAGTAATATATTTTGTAACTAATGCCTCAAAAGTGAACATACACTGTCTAAAGTTCCAATGGACACACATATATAAAATCAAACATGCAAAACATAATTATAATAATAAATTGCCTCTAAAGTAGACATTTGTCCAAAAAATAAATTAATAATTGCAAAAAATGAATTTCCTAAAATCTTTTATTATAAACAAATCTTCTCATATAATTTTTATGGAGGAGTGCAGTGTTTATTTCTTCACAAGTTGTCGTCGGCGAGGGAAAGTTTTTTTTAAAATATCCAATGCGGCATAAAGTCCTCGGACATTGGTCCTTAACTCAGAAGGGTGGAGAAGCCACATATGAAGCCAATATTTTCGTGATGAAAGCTGTTAAGAAGTCCATTATTAATACTTTTCCTTGCCAAAGAATCTAACTGCTACAGATTTCAAAAAGTCCAATGGCCTATAAGTATTGTTCGGCAGAATGGTTTGCAGGTGAATAACTTATTCTTCCTTGTATTGAAATTTAATACTTTCTAATTAAAACAAATATGTATATGAAAAATAATAAGGCAATATATAAAGCTATAAAGTATCGGAATAATTTAAAGCTATCTCCAATATGGTTAAAGTTATTTTTTTAAAATTATTTATCATATTAGTAACTGGGCAATAAATTAATAATTAAACATTCCCTTTTATTTATTTTACCGGCTCACGTTATCTCTGCTCCAGAGTTTGTGTTAAATATTTGAATGCCAAGAAGTAAAAAAAGTATTTTTTTGGGTGTGTCTATTTCTTTTCTTCTTTTTAACATGATGATTTAAGTAGGAATCTGCATTTCTCCAATTAGTTTTGCCTCATTTCAACGTTCTTGGAATTCATATCTCACGGATTTAAATCATAAGTACATATCGTGGGTTAAATCACATCATTTCGGATTCTTTTGTTCATAAATAGTAGTCGGATTTTATCCCTGTGGCTGTAGAGCCGTCCAAATCATTTATGATATGCAGACATGGCAGAAAACATGGAGTTAGCCCTAACAATGTAATTATCATCCTTTCCCGCCAAAACAAAAGAGAAATAGTGGGTTTTTGTTCATATGATTGATATTTTATACATCAATCAAAATCAGTACACAAAAACCAACATGGACGACATTATTCACTTCTTATTCATTTAAACGTATTTACCGTAATTTTCTAGTTTTATCTCACTATGCATTTTATGTGAATTAAAAGAAAACATATTTACTTATTTTCATGGATTTGTAACAACATATAATGCCATTTGTGGTTCAATATTTAGAACCGTAAATAATAATATAAAGGACCTCCGCAGGATAAAGTCGCATATCATGTATGTACATAGAATAATAATACCCTCCTTCAGTAAGTACGAAATGAATACAGAAATACAGAAAAATATGTATTCAATCATGACCTTCCTTTGACCTTGAATCAAATGAACTGAACGATATTAATGTGTGAATTTCTACAAATAAAGGGCAAGCGAACCTAAGTCCTTTAACGACATGTCTTAACCTTGATTCACAGAAAAAAAAGAGAAAGAAACCTGCGTGTTTGTTTGAAGAAAAAAAAACCTCTCACGCTGGTGCAATTGAACTGTAGTTGTAAATATAGAGTGTAATTTTTTAAGTAGTAGGCTTCTAATTATGAGGGGTTTGTTGTGAAGCATTAGGGGGCTGTGGTACGAAGGAAAAATCTAATGAAGATGCTTAGAAGCATGAAATTGCTTCTGGTGCTGGATGGCAATATGCGGCGGATAGTTTTAAGTTATACCCAAAGTTTAAACTCAGGTTTTTTTCAATGTTAAAAAATACATAATTCAATCTTATGGAACTTTTGAGAAAAATCAATATTTGTAGAATTTAATATGTTTTTAACGTTTGAGTGTTTGAGTTTTAAATAAATATATAATATATATATATATTGTTTTGAAGTTTTAGCGTTATTTTGAATATTTTTTTGTTATATTTTATGTTTTGAAAGGCGACTCGGGCGAGGAATAATTAAAACGCCAATTTTTATTGGTGTTAAGTACATAATTCCTTCCCCTAAATATTTTATTATATATTGTTCTATTTTATATCAAATATCATAAAATATTTTAAGCGTCAATAAAAAAAATGCTTCGGGTTTCATATTTGTTTGCATTAATTTAGTGTGAAAAATAGATTTATTATTATATATATATACTAAACCTTTGGCTAAATTATGTATAAGAAAATCAGGAATGTGCTCATATTTTAACTCTTTAATTTTTTGCCGTTTCCTAATTTAAATTTAGTTGAGTTCACTCTTTATTACTCTCCTATTGTACTTGCATGTAAGAGGAAAATAATGATCGATATGATCTTTGCAAAGCTTTAACAAATCAATTCAGGGTAAATCAGAACTCATAAAGTACTTATAGATTGTAATTTATATTGCGAAGGAATAAAGGAGCCGTGGAGGAAATGGATTGAGGAAGTTTCTTTGCCTAAGATTCTCAATGAAATATTTGTTCAATATTGGCTAAATATAAAGTAGTGAGGAATATAATGAGTAAAAGAAGAAAAAGAAGGCAAAAGACGAAATGAAAGACGAAATGCTTTAAATAAATCAAAGAGTTTTTTTAAAGATTTAGTGATGTAACTTGTTTTTATTATTGCTGTTGTTGTAAAAAAAACATTCACAAATATAAATAATAATGTTAAGAAGAATATATATTTTTTACGCATTAACATCTTTTATATACATTCTGTTTTTTATGCTTGTATATATATTTATGAACTGATGAAAAAAAAAAGAATATATATAATTAAAGATATTCACATTTTTTACTTTTACGTATGATCCAAACCAGGACAGTGTTTCTCTTTTACCCATAATTATACTCTCTCTCTCTCTCTCTCTATATATATATATATATAATATAAACTATATTATATATATAGATAAATTTCGAATTGCAGAAGTGAATTTCCTTAAGGATTGTGAGGTCATCTTAGAGACTCTAAACACTCCTAAGGATCTCAAAGTCAACCGGATCATAGAGATCTCCACTTCTGAGTTCTTTGTTTATGAATAGTTAATTATTATTATATAAGGGGAGTGATAGCCGTGTGCGTACAGGCTGTTCAACTCTCATGTTGGGGGCAGGTTCTAATCCCGAGAGGGGATGGTCATATTGGTTCTACCCAGGCTTGTGAGCGTTCAGCTTTTTTTGCGTTCAGCGTTCCGTTCAGCGTTCAAATAAAATTAGCGTTCCGTTCAGCGTTCCGTTCATGTTTTTGCGTTCAGCGTTCAAATATAAAAAAGTACTGCGTAGTGATGACGTTTTTTTTTTTAGAAAAGAAGTTCCCAAAAAAGTACTGCGTAGTGATGACTTTTTTTTTTTTGAAAAGAAATTTCCCAAAAAAGTATTGCGTAGTGATGACGCTTTAATTTCCAAAAAAGTACTGCGTAGTGATGACTTTTTTATTTTTTTAAGAATTTCAAAAAAGTCAAAGAAAAGTTGGGAAAAATGAACGTGAACGCAAAACTCTTTTTTTTGCGTTCAACGTTCAGCGTTCAAAAAAAGTTGCGTTCCGTTCAGCGTTCCGTTCATTGAACGTGCGTTCAGCTGAACGCCGTTCAATTTTGCGTTCCGTTCACAAGCTGGTTCTACCTCATTGATAATATCTAGGTTTGAATGACTAATTTTAATGCTATAATGCTTAATTATGTCCTGTCGGATACTGCAATTCGATCGAACCATATAGGCAAAAAAAAAATAGTTATTGATAAAATAGTCTTCGTCCAGACCCTACAGATATGATGCTATCAGCTCAGTGGCAACGTTTTCAGCTATCAATGTATATAAGCAATGGTTCTTATCCTTATACACTCGGTACTCCAATATGTTATGTTCAACCAGCTTCGCCAAAAATCCAACAACAACATCTGATCGAGTATGTCGGATATACATATCAGACAAGCACTTCTGCAACTATTTATAACAATGGCTATTATTTTTTTGTAAACATTTATGGAACATAAAACAGCAGCATCAAAAGGCTACATTTATTTAGAATCAACAACGACAACCAACAAATATTATGAAACCTTGTACAAAACAATGGGATTTGGCGACCTCAGGAATCATCTTTGGACACTCCAAGGTTGAGAGTGGCTGATGTTTCCCTTGAGGGTTATATCACTATTGATCAATATATTGAGGAAAAAGATCTTTGGTACGATGTATTAAATACTCTTCTTATTCGTATCCACACGGTTGTAGTTGCTCCATAGTACAATATAGGCGAACAAATAATGATGATTATTATTATTATCTCAGTGTAAGTATGTTAAATTTGAATCCAGTGGACGCGGGTTCGACTCCCCAAGGGGGAAGATCAATAGAGATCAGAGCTGCGACTACCGATGTTATTCGGTATTTAGAACTGGAAGCCTTGTTACTGGTGGTGTAAAAGAAGTTGAACTTAACAAAAAAAAAAAAAAAAAAAAAAACCAACTCCGGAGTGAAAGAGCGTTTAATATCGGACAACAATAGACAGTTAAGGAAATAATTTGTTATATCCTTTCCATTTCCTTCAAAATCCGAGGCATAGTTGATTTATATACCATAAATAACATTAAATATCAAATAATATCCAGCAAAATTATAACAAATTTTAATTGTATTTTGTTATATAAATTGTCCGATACTAAATGCATATGAAAGAGTCATAGAGCAGATACATAAATCAATTTATGTTTCTTTTATCTATCGTTCCCATCGATATTTGGTAGATATTTACTAAATCTACCGAATATCGAATCGGTGGACTCGAATCCCACTCTGATAGAGATCGATTCATCAGACAGAGTAGTGTCCTGGGTGCTATGGACTATGTGCTTTAATGTTATTTATATTCTCACGGGATACTGCTATTCCATCGAAAATTCCAATAGGCTAATAATAACATTTTTGAGTTTTCAAATGTATAATAACTTCTTTTGTGCTCTATTTTCATTCGTTTAAATAAACATATCTTATTGGAGCGCCGGGATCCTATTAACTGGGGATTTCATAATTATTTTATCGATTGATTTTTATTTTTTAGACATCTTTTTACTAGTTTCCCTATCTTATCATCGTGTCATCATGTCCTGTATTTCCTATGTTCAATTTTAGTGCCAGTAAGAAAAACAGCCCTATGTCAGTAGTATAAATTCCAGTTGATATGTATGTTTATGCATATTTGTGTATAAAGAAGCCTACTTATGTCCCCATTGGTTATATACTTATATGAATTACATATACTTGAGTTTTAGTCGATTTACTGATAACTATTATATTCTTAGATAACTTAAATAAATGATTTAAAAAATAAACATATCTTATGACCTATCATTTATTATTGAAGAAGATGAAGTAATAAGCGTAATAACATGCCATGCCTTTGGCAAAGGTGGAAATCCTGCCCTCAACACCAAAATAATAGTTATATTGACTTTGAATCCATTTTACGAATAATATTAACTTTTTATTCATATTTAAAGGCTCTTTTAAAACCAAAATAATAATTACTTTTTAAAAATATGATTGTATCTTATGAAAACATATCCAAGTGAAGAAACAATATTATCTAGTAGTTTTATAAGCCTTTGAAATGACTAAAATTGGAAATAAAATAAGTTAATCCTCTAAGATTTATGAAGAAACGACAGAACTAATTAAAAGCCACTGGAAGATTACAACCTCCAAGAACGACTTCATGGATAAGACTAATTACCATATCAAAGTAATTATTACAAAAACACAGTTTTTTATTTATGCAATAGAACAAAAAATAATTTTTATATGATTCTGTGATAATATTACAAAAAATTATTCTAAATTGTTAAAAAATCTTAATGCATAATTGTTTTAAAAATATGTGTTTTAATTTTTTGTACATATTATATTTATTTTATTTATGTTTTCAATTTTATGCTACTTTTTTTACTTGTTTTTCTGTGTTTGTCTTGAATGAAGTATAAATGCCCATAGTCTGCGGACTATCAAAAAAGAAAATGTAATCCTCTAAGAAATTTTTAAATTGAATACAGGTATATTTCAATCCCACACGAGTTGAATCACATGAAAAAAATAACATTTTTTTTGTGTTGATGTTGATACAAAATAGAGAAGCTATTAAAATAACATGAATTTAGGGATAGCAAATCATCAATATAGGGATAAGGCTTGATATTTTCCTAGATATCATCGTAGTCAAAACTATACATACAATGTACAGTTTTGTGTATAAATGATTGGATCACACATTTCTAACCCAACAAATAATAAAATCCCTTAGCTCACAACGTTTAAACTCTTTCAACTGAATCTTAATTTATTAAAAAATATAATAAAGTAACACAAATCAATGTTGAGGGCGCAGGTTCGAATACTTCGAGAGGGGATGGTCATTTTTGGTCTGCTACCTCATTGATAAGATCCTAGGTTCGATTGTCTAATTTTGATGCTATAATGCTTATTTATATCCTGTCGGCTGCAATTCTATCAAACCGATAGAAAACAACCACAAACATTAAAAAGATAGGGCTTTAATTCTTAATATTTTTCTTGTTTATGTATACAAAGAAAAAAATTGCCAAAAATAAATAAAATGTCTTTATTTTATATAACAAATGCTATCAATATTATACCTAAAATTGTTAAAAAATTAAACACGAAAAAAATAAAGCAATTCTATGTAATGTCAAGAAGCGTAAAAATTAATCCGTGTTGAAAAATAATATTGTTTAGACGGCATAATAAATAAAAAAGGAAAGAGTTTTGATATTTTTTTGTAAGATGTACAATATAAAAAAGGCGCGAAAAATAATAATACACCAAACCCTCTGTTATTTAAAAAAAATCAATGTGATCAAAATTATATCCACAATTGCTCAGATTTATTTTGACATAATGGACTGAACTCGTATATTAGAACACAAAAACATAATAAAATCAATGAGCAATTTGCAGTAAAAAGGGCAAGCTAATATATATTAATAAATACCATTCTCTAAAGATGTGATATTTCATTTAAAATAACAATACAAATTGTACATAAAATTGTTCAGTTTTGCCTCTAAGATGATAGTATTATTTGTCAGTTTTTAGCACTATAAATTAATTAATGAATGGTTAGAAGAATTGCACTTATTTTTAAAATATTATCGTTAAAGATATAATAATTTAAATTATAATTATAAACTACAAAAATCGGGTCTAAATATTATTACCTATAGCTATAATTTTTTTGTTTTTGTACCGAGATACAAAAAACAATTTATTTTATTCGTATTTACACAACAGTTTCACAAAACAAGCTAGGGAACATGATAAATGCACAAATAAAATACTTATATATAGCTGAACATGATAAAGTTAAAAATAAAGCAATATACATCACATTTTCAATTTTCATTTAAAGATATGTTTTACAAAATATGGGAGGGCTTATCAATTAATTTGTTGGTAAAGTTTTCCAAATGGGACGGTAAGGACGGTGTTTGCGTGCACTTTAATTTGTACAAACCTATTGAACTTTTGTCATAAAAAAATTAATAAACCTGTTCGTGTGGACCTACATATATATAAGCAAAGTTTTTGAGGCCTTAGCAATACACCATATTCTAAATAAACTTTAATCGACACAGTATTTGAACATCCCTCGTTGCCATACATTCAGATAAAAATGGTCGAGCGTTTCCCTATGGTTTGCAAAAGAAACACAGTCTTTCTTCTGCTGTTCTACCGTGTATGCTGTTTATTGTTAAAATATTGGTTATTATTTTATATTTAAACCAATACATTCAAAAATTAATTTTTCTGATTCGCCAGACATTTTAGTATTTTTGTATAGATATAATTAATAAACTCGGTAATAGGATAAACAGTAGATTCAGATATACATATCATTGCTTTAAGATAAAATAGATAAAACGGTAGTATGGTAAACTATTATATTCACTTATCAAGATTATTGCTTAACGATCTAATGATCTAAAGAGGGGGGAATACATTCAATAAGCTGTCATTTCCTAGAATTGGATGTGGTAAAATTATACTTATTATTATATTTTAATATGAAATACAATGAAAACTTTCAATTGAGCTCGACAAATAAAAAATCAATATGCATATTAAAGTAACCTTCAACATATTCCATATTAATAAATATTATCGTTTAAGGTTAAATAAGTCAGGAGAAAGAATGGAATTATAATGTTCATTTATGTTTTGTTTTTAACGTAACTGTCTTAAGATTGTGTTTTTTATCTCCTACTTTTTAGTGTATTCTTATATTTGACACTGTATGGATTTTAGCTAATAAATAAACATCTCAATGTTGGGGGCGCAGGTTCGAATCCGGAGAGGGGATGGTCATTTTTGGTCTACCTCATTGATAAGATCCTAGGTTCGATAAACTAATTTTAATGCTTTAATGCATATTTATATCCTATCAGATGCAATTCTATCGAACCATAAAGGCAAAAAAAACCCAAAAAAACATCTAAAAAAAAAGAATGGAAATCATATTCAGTTTGCATATTTTTGCTTAGAAATGTAATAAAAGAGAGCGTGATGGCTCCGTGTGTTAAGGGGTGTTTACCCCCCCCCCCCAATGTGAGGGTGCATGCTTGACCCCCGATAGGGGAAGGTCAACTTTGGTCCACTAGGCTTGATAGTCTAATTTTAGAATGTAAAATATAAATTTACATAGTTAAAAAATATACATATATACATGCATTAAAGGGATATCAAAAGGGAAAACCCACATGTGCCCGCAATTAAACTTAATTCAACCTCTCGACATCATTCTTCTATAGTAGGGTTATATATGAAATCTATAAATATATAGGTGGCTATACTAAAACAAAAATGTAATAAAAGAGAGCGTGATGGCTCCGTGTGTTAAGGGGTGTTTACCCCCCCCCCCCCCCCCAATGTTGAGGGCACATGCTTGACCCCCGATAGGGGAAGGTCAACTTATGTCCACCTAACCTCGTTAGTCTATTTTAGCATGTAAAATATGCTATATATGCAATTCTATTGAACTAAATATGCAAAAAACATCAAGTGATGATACACAATGGATTACTGTTTAATATGAATAGGCATTTATTATTATTATATTTAATGTATATAAAATACATATTATAAAAAACCCTTTAGCAAATCAACAGCTGATTTATTTTTGATATTATTATTATTATTGTTAAAGATGTGTTAACTAAAAAAATGGCAAAAGGATAAATAATATGAATTAATAATTGTGTTTAAATCATACAGATATAAAGATATAGAGAGCTGATTCCCTTCAATAGCAGAGAAACAGCGTTCCATTGTTTCTGTGTGTCCACATAAACAAAGAAATTGATACTACGTCATGTAAGCTGATCATAGAATATAAACATAACACAATGACGTATTTCTCTTCCCTCCAATAGCAGAGAAACATCGTTCAGCTATATTCTTGACACATTGACGTATTTCTCTCAAGAATCCAATAAGCTCTCTATATCTTTATATCTCTATGGTTTAAATATCTAATAAATCAGAAAAATGTTAAACATATCAACAGGAGATTCATTTTTTAAAGATACAACAAATGGTAAAATGGTAAAAAGATCATAGAATTTAAAGGGGATAAATATACAATATATTTCGTCTTGTTATTTCCTAGAAATTAACGTATTCAAAATGCGGAAATTGCTTAACCTTCGATGAGAGATTTTCATCAAATTCCTAATGAAGAAGACGCTTCTGCATTGAGGTTGTTCCTATTCACCCCTCCTCCTCGTCGTCTACTATGTAGGTACACTCTAAACAATACAAAACAACACGTCTGAAAGCTGCTTGTTGTAGAGTTATGTATATGTACTTGGGCATTGAAAAAAAGGGATAAAAAGACACACACACTCTCTCAATCAACTAATTAATGTGGAAAAGAAACATTTCTTATATAAAAAGCCATAGAATACAAATCAAGGAGGAGGACCTTTTAATGTACTATGTTTCTATATATCTGCATTTAACACACTTTAAAAAAAAGAAATACTATTCACAAAAAAACATGCGGAAGAGACGTTTTCCTACATAAGCTATGGAAGTAAATAAAAAATAATATTTTTTTACTCCTCCTTTGGCTGCTGTTGTATGTACTTCATGCATACCGAACGAGGACAAAAGGAGGAGAAAAGAGAGAGAGAGAGAGAGACGTTTATTTCCCAAAAAATATTTCTTATTAAAAAACCTCCTCAGTATGATTTGAACTCCTCTTGAGTTATTGACCGGTGAAGAAAATGAGTTGGTGGGATTAAATACTACTACTACTAGAGATATACTACTACATATGTGTGCTTAGCCTTAGGTGCTGTTATTCCTCCTCGCCTCTTTTATTGCTCCATTGAATCATCATTCATTTGTAGTTATATTTGAAAAAAATGAAGCCCATATTCTTATTGGGAAGTCTTTTATTTATATGCAGTCTTCTCCCACCCAGTTCCCATGGGTTCTTTTTCCATTTGTTCCGAAAGGGTCGGAGTCATAAGCGGCCCTATAGTTCTCATGGAAAGCCTCACTACTATAAGCCCCGGCCTCCCTCTGGAGGAGGCTCTTCTCATAATGCAATAAAACATACGTCGTCGGGACATAGCGCTACTACTACTACTACGAATAATCATAATCATCAAGTCCATACGAGGTAAGTTCAAAATGGCTGCCGTTTAAATTTTGGAGGGAAAAATCATGGATTCTACTTTTTTATCTTCTTCTTTTATTACACTTGCTCTTCATGGAAAATAGTTCCTGTGGATGGAAGCCGTACTATGGGCCCCAATATCATGAAACTAAGCCGGGTAAGATTTGATTTTTAATTTATATATTCAATATTATCTATCTATCTATCTATCTATCTATCTATCTATCTATCTATCTATCTATCTATCTATCTATATCTATCTATCTATCTATCTATCTATCTATCTATCTATCTATCTATCTATCTATCTATCTATCTATCTATCGATCTATCTATCTATCTATCTATATATTCTTCGAAAAAAGTAGTATTGAGAGTTTGGATTAAGCTTAAATTTACATAGTTCAAAAAATATATATACACGCATTTAAAGGATATCAATGAGGAAAAACCCACATGTGCCCGTAATTAAACTTAATTCAACCTCTCCACATCATTCTTCTATAGTAGTGCCTATATATGAGAGATATAAATATATAGGTGGCTAAACTAAAACAACAAAATATGTGTTTCATGCCAAAAGAATCAAAATAGCAATAAATATTTTGTATTTTTAATCATTCACAAGGCATTAATCAAACACCTTAAGTTTCTGTCTTTTAATAAATCAAAGTAACACAAAATCCCATCTATCAAGCCACAAAGTATGATTCTATTTAAAAAATATAATTTCCATTCTTTTGATCTTCTTAGAAACTATCAAACATTCCCTTCAGATACACACTTGTATGATGCTATACATATAAGATTATACAAACACGATCACCCAAAATTTAAGAAAATCATGTTTGGAGACCCGTCAAGAGGTTATCGCAGGAGGCCATCTGAACAATACATTAATAACACGGAGCAAGGATAACAATTAATAATTTGTTTCTTTTAATTGCTTCTTTCCTGACAAGCTGCCCCACACTTTTATTTGCATCAGATTCATATGTAGGTTGATACATTTTTAATCAATGTGTGGCTAAATAGTTTCATATAAAAAACTATTTATTAAAGGCTCCTGTTAGGAGATTTTATTTGTGCGATTAGGAATGACAAACCAATGTGACCTAGATTTTTTATGACGTAATAAACATCGATGTTAGTATTTATTAGAGCTCTGTGTGATTTGCAACCAACAATGAACCTCCAAATAGGTTTTGGAGCCATAAAAAGTCGGGAGGCACTGATCGATTTCTCGTACTCTCAATTACAAAACTTTAGCAGTCCCACACGTTTACTTCAACAAACTTTAGCCTTGTGGAATTAAGCGTGTCCCACTGCTAAAGTTTCGTAGATGAGTGTAAACGGCTCTAAAGCCTCCAAACAAACTTTGGAGCCATAAAATGTTCAGAAGAATACTGTTTTGTAACCGATTTCGAAAAACGGAAACCATTATAGGTATCTGTAGGCTTGGACTATTTAGTTCCTATAGGATTTCTGAACGACAAATAAATTGCTCCTTAGCAAGTGGTACTATCCCCACTCCATCTGAGATATTTATACTTGCACCTACGAAACCTTAAAAGTGTCACACAAACTTCATTCCAATAACTTTGGTCCTCTAGAAATAACGTTTTTCTTTCGTCTTTGGTTTTAAATCAGAAATATAGTTGTTTTTTTTTAACATTAAAAATATTTATAATGATATAATGTCTTTGCTATACCTAACAAAATGTTTTGGCGTCCTTGTAATGATATTTAAAAAAATATAACGTAATATTGTAAACAGTATGTTAGATATGAATATTATTATTATTCAATAATATGTCAATTGATAACTTGCCAGTCAATAATAATTGATCCATGGCTTGAGTTCCATTTCCTCCATTCATCACCTCTGGTCAATCTCATTTATGATGAGATCCTTTAATTGTTGAACCAATAATTGTAATGTAATAGAGCTTAATCATACACGTTACGTTAATATCGTTGCTTCATCACATAGGTATACGTTATACATTAGGTATTTCTCCTTTCAATCACTCGGGCAAAGAGTTTGCTTCCGTGGTATGCTTGTCTCTTAGTTAATCCATGTTGATCATGTATTCTCTAAGTATCTGCAATTTAATCTAATTTGTCTTTTTGAAAAGGTTATCAAATTACATATATGAGAATCCAATTATATTGTACATCTAAATCGGATTCATTCAGCAGCCATCATTGATTTCATTTATTACCAATATAGAGATTGTAGAAGGAAATTTATAAATAATATTTTACAATTTCAGTTCCAAATCAGGAAGACTCAATGAAAATTGGATTGATCCCTATTGATAATAATGTCTAAGAGGCAGACTTTATTGTATTATAGGGACTCGTTTAATCTCTGAATTAATAATAATTGCAGAGCCTGAGAACCAAAAAAAAGGAAGAACAGTTCTTATCTAAGCTAAGTAGGGATATGTTAAAGAATATAGTTGAGTTGTGGATTACTCTATTTCCTATTAATCTTTTTTATTAAGTGTCTATAGCATTGGAAAAATAAATAATAATATAGAAAATAGTATTTAGTATTTTTTTAAATATTTAAAATTATTCTCTAAAAAACGTCATCACTTTTTTTCAGAAATACATTTTTAAATTTCAGAATGACGAATATATTAAAGTCCCGGCCCAGCTTGAAAAATTTAAGTCCTGGCTCGGGTCCCGGCGAAAAAAGTGTCCTGGTCGTTTCCTGTAAAATACCATAACTGCTTTATGACATTTGTTTTGCATATTTGGTTCGATATAATCCCAGCATCCGACTGGATATAAATAAGCGTTAAAGCTTGTAAATTAATCTATCGAACTAGAGTCTTATCAATGGGATAGACCAAAAATGACCTTCCCCTCTCGAGAGGATTCGAACTCCGCCCCAAAATCGAGAGTTGAAAACAACATCATTTTTATAATTGATGTTTTAATATGATACAATGGTCCTATATATGTATAATGTCATTTCATCAAATTAAATATAGAAAGAAGATTTTAGTCTTGATGGAAGAATTAATAGTCTAAAATATTCATTCGAATAATTGAGTAAACTATTCAGTAATTTAAAAAAAAAATCCTATGTTGAATGGCTCATCTTTAAATTGAAATGATCACTAACACCCAAGAGGAATATCAATCAATATAATCTAATTAACAAAATGATTTTAGATGCGATACACCAACTCAAGTTACCATTTAGTAAAAAAATAAGTTTATACTAATAAGAAAAATAGTCTTGCTGTTATGTCATTTTCTATATTATTAAACATTTTTTCAATGTTAAGGGCATTTAATAAAAAATATTATTAGGAATAATTGTAATCCAAAACTCAATTTAACAAAAAAAAATTGCATATCCCTACCAAGAATTGTTTTGTTGTCTTCTTGTTCTCAGGTTCTGCATTTATTAACTCAAAGATATTTTATTATACTATTCTTAAGTGGAAATAAATAATTAATACTATTCCCCCTCACATCATCATTAATATCAAAATAATCATGACACATCCAAATGTCTCATAAAATATTGAGTTATAAAAACAATTACTTTCCTTCCACTAATTTTAACCCAACGAGCATAAAAGATCTTCTTAAACGGATGTGATCTTTTCCCATATTCATATTAATTATTGAATATTTATAGTGCGAGTGTGGTGTTGAGAATTAACGTAGTTCTGACATAAAGTATAAGGTTAGAAGTCACCAGAGCTGGGATTCGGTAGATAAATCTACCACCGGTTCGATATTCGGTATATACCGAATATCAATCGATATCGGTATTCGGTAGATTTTATTATATATCTACAGTATCGATCGATATCGGTACGTAGATTAGAAAGAGATAAATTTATTATGTATCTGCTTTTACTTCTTCATATGCGTTTCATATCGGACAGTTTATAACAAAGGACAATTAAATACATCATTTGTTATAATTTATTAAAGATTATTTGATATTCAATTCATATTAATCTTATATAAATTATATATGTACTTGGATTTTGTAGGAAATGGAAGGCTATAGATTTTTTAAATTTACTGTCTCTTATTGTCCGATATTAAATGACTTTCAGGTACTCTAGTATTCAATGCATAGCATAAGCTTATATTGAATGTCTATTTATGTATCAAATCTATAATAAAATAAGTTATAGTTGTTTATTTATTTTCAAAGTTCAAGTTCTTCACACAAAGGAGCGCTTGGGCAGAGCGACAGTTGAACGATATTTCTCTGCTATTGAAGGGAATAAGCTCTCTATATCTTTATTTCTCTATGTGTATGCTTGAAAAGTAATACTTTCAAATATACCGTACCGATTGTCAATCGGTACGGTATTCGGTATTTTTACGAATATCGTATAATCGGTTCGATACTTGAAATCTACCGTCGGTAGTATCGAATACCGATTTACATTCGGTAGTCGCAGCTCTGGAAGTCACCCATAGGACATTTTCCCCCTGATCATATTATAATGGATAACGTTCATAATGTAATTGAAGTCATTAATGTACAAGTGTCTAATACCTACTACAGCCTTATTAAATTAAGGATCTCAGTAAAAGAAATAACACGTTTTTATAATTATTTACTATCACTATTTAATTTATTATAATTTAATTACTTTATACTGCAGACTCTTTATTCAAACACATGGAAGTCTACATTTAATATAACTATGTATATATAGAGAGCTTATTCCTTCAACAGCAGAGAAACATCGTCGTTCAGCTGTATTCTGTGTGTTCAAAATAAACAAAGTAATTTGCATTACGTCATCGTAAGCTGATCATAGAGATATATTCTATCTCTATGATCAGCTTACGATGACGTAGATCAAATTACTTTGTTTATATTGGACACAAAAATACAAATGAAGGGAATAAGCTCTCTATATCTTTTTATCTCTATGGTCTATACCAGCGGCATTCGAAATAAAGCGATTGAGTACGCATCCTCCATATTGTATATTGGTTATATATTAAATACATAATTTATATATGTTTTTAAACTACTAAGGATATTATAATGGTGGCTCAGAGGTGGTTTTCACAAAAGGTCCTTTGATTAGTTTTGATTATTTTCATCAAGCTGATGAGGTTTCGAGGACATATACATTCACCACCATTTGATTTGTTGAAAATTAATATGCTTATAGCCATATGCAGAAAACATTTTTAATTTAAAGGAGAAACATATGGTCTTCTTGATTATCATAACATAAAAAAGTATGCTAATATAAAAAAATATATATTGTGAAATATTAAATTTGAGGTTAAAAAGTAATTGACTCACTTAGGAATCAATGCAATTTATAGTTACGTCATTTAATATATTAAAGCGCATTGCTTTTTCTATATAATTTCAAGTAGTTGTGATTATCTCACAGAGATAAAAAGAGAGCTTATTCCTTTCAGCTGATTCTGTGTGTCCACTATAAACAAAGTAATTTGTACTACGTCATCGTAAGCTGTCATAGAGATATACTCTATATCTATGATCAGCTTACGATGATGTAGTTCAATTACTTTGTTTATAGTGGACACACAGAATCAGCTGAACGACGATGTTCTCTGTTATTGAAGGGAATCAGCTCTCTATATCTTTATATCTCTATGGATTATCTATGGATTTATGAAAAATAAACATGGTTTATATCATACTGTGCAGTCAACATTAATTCCTGTCATACCAATGATTAGTTGTGCAAATCAAACAGTCTTTAACAACAACAACTAGAAATGATGATAATCATCAAAGAGATGCTTTACTTCCGGATTCTTAAATAAGAATAAGAAAAGTGCAAGTTAAACGAACAAAACTGGTGTTTTTAATTATGCATGGATGAATTAGGTTGCAAAATCCATTTGCTTAAGTTCACTTAACCGTGAACCAAAGTCTCCTTTAAACGAGGTGCATACTTTTTAATATATTTGATATATATCAGACTTGTTGATTTATCGTTCATTTGTTGTCGTTCGTCGTTCGCGAACGATGAACAACGAACGACAAAGTTTTTGACGAACGATAAGGAAAATTCCTTATCGTTCGTCGTTCGTTTTTGGCGCCAAAAAAACAAAGATTTTTAATTTTCATGGGACAAATTTCCTTTCTAAAAAAAGTCATCACTTTTTCAAAATGGTCGAACGAACGAAAACGAACGATGAAGGACGAACGGTTCAATTTAAAATTAATGATGAACGACGAACGATAACTTTTGGCGAACGACAAACGAACGACAATTTCTCGCGAACGTCAACAAGTCATATATATATATATACATTCTTCGTCGAAATACTTTAATAAGTTGATGGTAAAAAATCAATAATAAAATGGACCGAACTTGGTTCTTACGACGATACTCTCTAAATTACCTTCAATAATATATTTCCTCGGAATGCACTTAGATATTGGGTGTCACCACTTAACACATGTTGATTGTGCAAAACAATAAATAAAGAGGAGGAAGGGAAGCAATATGAAAGAAGTATATGCTTGCAGCCAATATGTTCATACTTTGTTTAGAAACAAATTCATTTATTTTTTATTATATTTAATTAAACAATGAAATCTATGCATCAAACTTAAAACCCCCATATATTATGGTTTTTCTGCACTGTTTTGATGCCCTATAAACGACTACAGTTAAACCTGTGTCAATGTGGTCACCCAAATTTTCCCCGTAGACAGAAATAGAATGAAAAACTCTAGTTCTAACGGACACTGGTGTCTAACGGTCACTTTGTGGGTGCCCTTGTTATAGATATGTTTGACTGTATTTATTTAATGACTTGTCCTTTCGGGTGTTCTTTTGAACAACGAACGGCCAATCTATCTATATATTAATTCACCAATCTCTGTCCGTCTGTATGTCCGCACGCTATCTCCTCCCACATTTATGGTCAGATTTGAACTTTGAAGGTACCTATGGAATCCTTGGGTCAAGACGGACATAATAAAACTATTTGCAAAGTGATGGGACCAGAAATGAAGAAAAAATCAGACCTTGTCTGATTTGAACCACCTACTTTTCAAGGTAAAGAGAAGAAAAAAGAAAAGGAGGAGGAGGAGTTAGAGAAATAGAAAAGAAATTGCATCTCATATGACTTAAAACATATTCTTTGTACAAAGTCCTTTTATGAGGAATGTTTGTCCAAAAAAAAATATTTTCTCTCTCCTCTCTTATATTCTTTAAGGTCTGTTTCACTCACAAACTAGCTCCAAAACCTACCAGTGGTTTCTGCGATAACTTTTTTTTCAACTTGCGATAACGATATAACGATCACTTTTTTCTCAACCTGCGATAAACGATAAACAGTAAAAAAATTAAAGCCCAACCTGCGGTAAGCGATAAACGATAAAACGATAACAATAATTCCAAAAAGTAGTTTTTTCAAAAAAAGTAGATTTTTTTAGAAAAATTTCCAAAAAAAGTGACGACGGTTTTTTTAGAAAAGAACCTACAAAAAAAGTGATGACGTTTTTTTTTAGAAAAGAGTATTTCGATTTTTTTTACAAAAGTCGTCTTTGAATTTATCGTTATCGTTCCTCATTTTTCGGGACTAACGATAAGTGAATGAGCGGTAATTTTAGAAAAACTTTGCGATAAACGATAATGATAAAAGGTTTGACCTCAGCGATAATTATCGTTTATCGCTCATTTCATCGCACGTGGCAACCACTGAAACCTACCCATACCCGAAGGGCGAACATATGGGCGCCGTAGGCGCCCAAATAGCGAGTAAACATAATATGTCTACTATGATGTGTTTGAATCAGGACAAACAATATATATATATATATATATACCTATATATATATAATGTGTCCCTCTAAACGTTCATTTTTCATTACCAGCCTTTTAATAACATTTTGAAGAGGATTCCAGGGCCTTTCATGTCTCTTTGGTGTCTAATTGCCTTTGTGTTCAGCGTAATAATAATAATAATACACACATTATTATTATTATGATAATAACACATTCCTTTGGAATCTACATATTCATGTTTTACATAAGATACTTGTTAACAAGGTAGGCATTTGTTTATTAATCATTTTTGTGTCAAAGAGGATTTTGAAGGATATGACAGAAGGTCCTTATGGAATGACAATGTAGTATGTAGTAGATCCACTTAGCAAAGGAAGTAAAAAAATATAAGATTGTAATATGAAATATATATTTTGTATTTATATAGCAAATCAAAAGATAACCTACCAACTAGAGCTTAATCAATTTTCTGACCGGCATCGACCTCTTTCTTTGGTAAATAGCTTTGCACCTAAAAGCAGCTATACTTGACTACAATTATTTATTAATATATTTCTTACAACATGATTTTCCAACTTTTGCTTCTATATTTAGTATTAAAAATACAGGAAAATGGTATCTCATTCTTGTTCTTCTTTTTCAAAATATTCATTTCTAATTTAAATATTATTTTTCATTCTCTCACTATACTATGTAACAGTATCTTGCCCCCAGGCTGAAATTCCTAATTTGAGTCCCATTTTTTGCGTAGATTCCAAAAATGCCATTTAAAGTCTTGTCCGAAAAAAGGTTTGGCCTTTATGACCTTTTTGAAAATCATGAATTTCATCATTTTTAAAGGTTCACGCCCTGTTATCTTCGTGCAAAGTAATAATAATCACAAATGTCAGTTGTATTTATTATTCTACTATGTCAGTGCATTTCAAATCCGTTTTTTATAATTCCGTTTTTTGTTTCAAACAAAACTTTAATTTTGTTACATGTGTTATTTATCATATTTAAGGATTAGTTATATACTTACAAGGCCAATCAATCGATTACTCTTCGGATATTCTTTTTGTGTTCCTCAGATAATCATCATGGCCCCATAAAATCGAATATCGGTCGAATAGTATCATCTATTTCATTTTTAAGCAACCACAGGGTTCGGTATAAATGCTGCCTTAACATGCCTCGGCTTCCCAGGCTCCTATTACCTTTATTCCAATGTCATATTTGACGTTGATAAAGAGCTTTTTTTAATCCTTTGATTCATGTTTGCCATGAATCCACATTATCAACCACTCACGACTCTTTTCTAAGAATAGCCTTATGAGTAGTAGTGTCAAATGATATGCTTTGTACATACACAAGGAAAATGCATTTATTATTGCTCCGCATATACTAGAAACAATCCCTGTAATAGCAGAAACACTCATCATGAAAGTGATTATAATGCAAAAATATTAATATAGAAACTTATTGAATCAAGATTATATCACGAATCGATGCACTTCCATCCATTTGGATTTAGATAGGCATTGTATAATTGTAGTTAGTTCATGGAGACTATAATATTTTGTATGAAGAAGTCGTTCTATTGTCGTTAGGATATAATTAATTACCTCCGCCGAAGGAGGTATTGTTTTCACTGGCGTTGGTTGGTTGGTTTGTTTGTTTGTCAGCAGGATAACTCAAAAAGTACGTAACGGATTCGGATGAAACTTTGTGGAGTTGTTGGAAATGCCAAAGGAACAAGTGATTAAATTTTGGCATCTCTGAGTGGTTCTTTAAGATGCAAAATGAGCTTTTTCTTTTTCTTTCCATGTACCTCTAGAGTGTAAACATGATTAGAGATAGAAAATCGGGCGTGTGAAAGGGAGAATGTTTGAATGGGAATGTTGTGGGGATCGGCGGAGGTTTGCACTCTCTGAGTGTATACATGCCTCTCGTTACATTTGTACTTATAAATAATAAATCATCTTTCATATTTTTTTCAATTAAATCCATCAAGCTGTAAAATAAAGTTTTTAAAATGCTATAAGGCCTATTTATATCAGATGTAATTCTATCGAACCATATAGGCACAAAATATATAAGTATAAACCACCTTTTAAATTTATGAGTTATCAAACTGGAATTTATCATTTTAACAGAGATAAAACCATTCTTGTTCCTATTCTTTATAATAAAAAAATATATATATATAAAATAAATAAAATAAAAAAATAAATAAAATAAATAAATATAAAATATATATATTTGAAGGGAAGGCTTTAGCTTAGTGTGTTGAGGTGTGTTCAACTCTTATACTCCCGATTGTATGTACATATATTATATTTGAATAATCATATTTTCACTTAACAAATTTAACTGATATTTTTTTTGTTTATTTATTCAAACATTGAGTCTGTAACTTTCTTGATATTATTAGAAAAGGCCTTCCACATATGTAGAGTTCCGGGTGTAACATAGACACATAGTTAGTATCCCGGAATGTAATTATTCAGTTATACTATCAAATATACTATCTCATTTAAATATTGATAATAGTTTTTGATGGAATTCCAATGAGCTTTATTACCCTTATCTACTTAAAGGGCGCATATTGAGATCATCTAAACATAATGTACTTTCACAAATCCTAATATGCATTGTAGACTCGATTTAAAACAATTCTGAAGAAGAGAGTAGAAAAACTACAAAAATTACTTTGTCTCTAATGAAACTTCAACATTTGTACGAGTACTATAAAAGCTTCAGGTTCAGCTATTAATTGCATAAATATATATATTCATATTTTTCATCTTTTCTCTTCATATAGTATCGGTGACGTCACTGGGACAAGTACAAGTCCACCCAACGCGACGGCCTTCAAATCAAGGCTACGGTCGCCCTCATCTCACGACCACACTTCGTCCAAGTAACGGACTCTTTGTCAGCTACAGTTCATCAGGGTCTCAGTCGCAATTTTCCCACAACAGCCAAAGCTCCTACTCCCAACACATTTCCACTTCATCGTCGACCCAGGATCCACTGGCCGTACTGGACGGCTATGGGCCACCAAACTACGTACCTCCCCCACTCGTCTCCCTCAACTCTCGCCTCCAAGCGTCTCCTCCTCCTACTCTAACGTTGCACAAATTCAAAAACCTCTGAGGCCGCCCGTGTATCCACCCATCGTTGACAACTCCATTTCTTCTCCATTGACTTACTTTCAAGTAGACCCAACGCACAGTCCCGTCGGCGGCGAAAGCAACCTCTCCTACTCACCAAATGGCAACAACCAAGCCAGCACTAGTCAGTCAAACTCCGGCGGGAAGCAGGTTTTTAGTACGAGTGGGGCCATCAAGGGCTTAAGTCCTATTGGCATCCTGCCTCATATTGGAGCATCCATAAATACTCTCAAATACACCTCCTCTTCAACTGGGTCAAAGGGCTTAAATAGTGGTGGCAATGTGAGTAATGGAGCATCCAGCAGCAATTCTAATATTAACCAAAATATAGTGGATCCATAAGTTCATCAACAGGAGGATTTTCCTCCCAAAATGGGGCCTTTTCAAGCAATCAAAATCGACGACCAAAGTTTGGAAATAATGGAAGACCGGTTAAAAATGACAACTTTGTATCTTCTTAAGCATTGGGGGATCATCAGGTTTTCAAAATGGTGGATCAGCCTTTGGTATACTGGAAGTGTCTCAAATAGTGGTAACTACGGATCACCTTTAAGTAGTGGACCTTCTTCTAGTCAACAAAATGACGGCTCAACTATTGGTAACACTGGAAGTGTATCAAATAGTGGTAACTATGGAGTACCGTTAAATAGTGGATCTTCGACAAAGCAACAAAATGGTGACTCAACGATTGGTAATACTGGCAGTGTCTCAAGTGGTAGTAGCTATGGATCTCCTTTAAGCAGCGTATCTTCTTCGGCTCAACAAAGCGGAGGATCGACGATTGGTAATGCTGGAAGTGTCTCAAGTGGTGGTAACTATGGATCTCCTTTAAGTAGCGTATCTTCTTCGTCTCAACAAAGCGACGGCTCAACGATTGGTAATACTGGAAGTGTCTCAAAGAGTGGTAACTATGGATCATAAGTAAACTATGGATCTTCAAGTAAGTGGATCTTCTTTTAGCAACAAAATGACGGCTCAACGATTGGTAATACTGGAAGTGTCTCAAATAGTGGTAACTATGGATCACCTTTAAGTAGTGGACCTTCTTCTAGTCAACAAAATGACGGCTCAACTATTGGTAACACTGGAAGTGTATCAAATAGTGGTAACTATGGAGCACCGTTAAGTAGTGGATCTTCTTCTAGTCAACAAAATGGTGACTCAACGATTGGTAATACTGGCAGTGTCTCAAGTGGTAGTAGCTATGGATCTCCTTTAAGCAGCGTATCTTCTTCGGCTCAACAAAGCGGAGGATCAACGATTGGTAATACTGGCAGTGTCTCAAGTGGTAGTAGCTATGGATCTCCATTAAGCAGCGTATCTTCATCGGCTCAACAAAGCGGAGGATCGACGATTGGTAATGCTGGAAGTGTCTCAAATAGTGGTAACTATGGACCACCTTCAAGTAGTGGATCTTCTTTAGTCAACAAAATGACGGCTCACTTTTGGCAATACTGGAAGTGTCTCAAACAGTGGTCATTTTCAGGTCAACAAAATGGCGGCTCTGCATTTGGCAATTCTGGAAGTGTCTCAAGCATTGGGTCATTTTCAGGTCAACAAAATGGCGGCTCTGTATTTGGCAATTCTGGAAGTGTCTCAAATAATGGGAAGTTTGGAAAGCCTTTAGGCAGTAGGCCTTCTTCAAGTCAACAAAATAGTAGACCAAACACTGGTAATACTGTTAGCTTTGGAGTCCCTTTAAGCATTGGAACTGATTCAAGTTATTCAAATGGCGATGGTGCAAATAATGGCAATGCTGGAAGTATTCCAAGCCAAGTTAACTTTGGAGCTCCATTAAGCATTGGTTCTTCCTCCAGTAAGGACAAAGGTGGCTCAACGTTTGTTAATCCTGGAAGTATATCGAGCAATGTGAACAATGGAGCTCCTTTAAGCAGTGAGACAAGTGATCAATATGGGGGACCAACGACTAATAATGGGGGAAGCATATCAAGCAATATCAACATCGGGACTCCTTTAAGTAGTGCAGTTTCATCAGGCAATCAAAATGGTGAATCAACATTTGGAAATAAGGGGAATTCATTGACCAATACAATATACGACCCCCCATAAATACTGGTACTTCCTCATTAAATTCAAATGGCGGAACTTCTTTTGGCACAGTTGGAAGCACCCTGACTAATGTAAACAATGTACCATCCATCAACAGCGGTGCTTCTTCCATCAATCAAAATAGTCGACCGTCGTTTAGTAATGCAGGGAACACCTTGTTGACTAACACCCGACCCTCCTCTAACAGTGGTGCTTCTTCAATCTATCAAAATGGTGGCAAGCCTGGAAGCAGCCAACCTAGCCTAAATATTCGACCCCCCTCGAACAATGGGTTCGGAAGACCTACAAACAGCTTAACTAATGGTGCCAAGCCAAGTCCAGGAAGTAGTGGAACCCCATTTGGTAGCTTTGGCTCTTCCTTGAATAATGGAGCCTCGGTGCAGCCACAATATGGCGGACCTTCAAGCAATAGTCAAAATCCTCCTAAAGACCCCTTTATACCTCAACTAAATACTTACTACTTTGGACAGAAAGGGACATCTTCTAAGCCAAAGGACAATGGCCCTGTTGGCTCAAACAAAGCCAATTCCTTAAGCAATGGTGATAATGCAGTGAACGACAATCAAAATAGAGGAATACATTTGACTCATCTGAAGGAAACTCGGCTTCCTCATCTGTATCCAAGAATGATAATGCGCTGTCCCCATTGAAAGATGATAATAGTGATAAAATTAATAATAATAGTATAAAAAACAAAGGAAAATATGATGCTAACAAGCAGTCAACTCAAAGCAACATCAAGCCATCTGCCTTAGATGAATCCGCCGCCTCAACAAAATCTCCATTTCAAACAACACCTCGCCCACAACGGGATCCACAACTCAGTATCCCTACATTCAAATCAATCCCATTACGGCCAAGGGACCTCCCGTAGAAGAAGGAGAAAAATCCATGGTAGCACCAGCCGATGAGGGCCTTCCAGAGTCCACTCAGAGCGACAGGAATAATGCTGGATCACAGGAGACTCTTCAAACAGCCATTGCTCCACCCTCAGGCTATGGTCCTCCGAGTTTCCAGCCTGCCGCCCCCATTAGGCTTCCTCCTCAATCTATCACAGATCCCCCAACCCCTGTTCGCGGTCAGTTCCCAACACTGCCATCGCCAGAGGCAAATAGTCCAGAGTCCAACGCAGATATTAGTGAGTATTATTAAATAATATATATATATATATATATCAATTACATAAGTATATTAAGGGCTCACTTATTAATTCAATGATTTCAGCGATGATATAAGCTTAATAACATATATTTGATGAATGATATTAAAATTTTCTAATTAAATGAAAAATAACATTTTAAGTTCTTTTTAAAAAGCAAGGCTTAATTGTATTATTGGTGTGGATATATTTAGATCTTTTAGTAGGAAACTAAAAAAATATTTGTGTTATGTATTTCTTAAAAAGTTAAGATGTTTATTTATTAGCTAAAATCTATACAGTGTGTAAAAATAAGAATACACTAGAAAGTAGGAGATAAAAACACAATCTTTAGACAGTTACATTAAAAACAAAACATAAATGCACATTATAATGCAAAATTAATGTCTAAAGATAAACCATAATTTAAAATGACTTATTAAAAATTATTTCTATTCAATATAAAACGTTGATGTCGTCTACTTATCGATTTGATGAGTTTGAGGTATTGAGAGAATTTGAAGGAATAAACTTTATCAAATGCCCAGACGTTGCAGATGAATAGGAATTTTTATTGAGAGGGCTGAATAACGAGCCGCTGCCCCAATCATAATTGCTCTAAGGCAGGATGCCATGGTGAAATCGGTCAGGGGCCTGATTGTCAAGTGGGACTCAGGGGCCAAATTACAGGTACATTTTGGCCTGGCACACAAAACAAACAACAAAAGTAGATTTAATGTGTTGATATTGTATCATAGTATTATTTATTAATAAAAACACTTCTCAACCACTGACGTAACTGGCCAAGAATGTCATCGGAATGGCACCACTGCTCTAAGGTCTTCGAAAGTTTTTTACACCATTTTCTTATTTAATATTGGTTTTTATAGATGCATTGAAGCTAAATAAAGACCTTGCCGAGAAAGAAAGGCTTATCTTATACAACTTACAATACTTTGACATTTTTAGTTGAATAACTTTATTGTACGATATTGTTTTGGAATAAATTCCAATATTCGAATCATAACAATACGATTCGCTACAATCTATGTCAAAGCAGTGCCATTCTTATGTAGTCCTTCAATATGTAGATAACGATAAAATTGTACTACCTTCTTTTAAAAAATGTTACATATTATATCATATTTTATCGGATTTACAAAAAAATCCTTTTTTTATAATTAAAAATAATATCCCTTGATTATGTTATCGTTAAATGAAAGAGTGTGAAAATATAATAGAAATAAAATAACACATATTTATATGTTTATCTATTTGTCTCGATAGAATTGCATCCTACATAAATAAGAACCTTGGACCTTATCAATGAGGTTGACCAACACTGTCCTTCCCCGATCGGGAGTTGAACCCTGCTCCATCAACACATTTTCATTTTTTTTTTCAGGAACAAAATATATTTTATCATTAATATGTGGATTCTTTACTTTTGTTGGTTTAAAGTAAACAAAATAATCATGGTAAATCAATATATCTTTAATAACATGTAGGAATGGGATTTTATTGCTTTAAAAATATTGGATTTGGATTCTGAGAGTAAAATATCCTTACCAACATTATTATCCTTGGTTCGAATAGACTACTGCTTTGATTCTTATTAATATCTTAGAGAATGCAATTCCATTGAGTCAAATAATTATACTAAATATATTATTTATGTTTAATTTTTTTCAGCCACAACAGTCTCCACCCCAACGCCATCCTCAACCCCGAAAACCTCTGGCAGTACGCTGTGGGTCATTGACGGAGAGAACAAACCAGTTTCCCTGGATATATCCTCTTCCATCAGTGTAGATGATTCCACTCAGTCCACAGCCACTCACCCACCTATCCCACTTCTCCAGCGAAAGAGACGGATGATCCCCCTACAACTGACGTCACAGCCACGACACCCTTACCAACTGACCTGGTTGAGGAAGAGGATAGAAAGGCCAAGGACATTGAATATCCATCCGGGATCGTGTCGCAGATCGAGGATAGCTCCAACTGGCCATGGGGCCAGGAAGAGCCAGACGTGCACACGCTGACCACCACGGCTGACCTGAGCGGGAAGTGGTTTCGGCGACCCAGCGAGGGGGGCCTTCGAAGTCCAAAGGAGTTTGAGGACCTCACGTCCTTCCTCAACAGTAACACCTCCGTCGACCAGGATTCCGTCAAAGAGGAGCGAAGACCACCCAAGAAGACTGAAGAGGACACGACTTTTCGACCGGATAAACTCGTGATCTTTTACCCCTTGAATGGAAAGCCCTTTTTGTCCTTTGTGCCCAAAGTGGAGTATGCTGACATCACGTCCACAACTTAGCTGAGAAGCTTCTCTCACAGACCTATATATATATATATGCCAAGCTTTAAGTTGCATTTTTCTATGTAGATATCCTCGTTACCTATCTATTATTATTATTTGCATGATAATTAACTATGTCTTTTTTATATGATTACCCGGCACATATTATGCCTATTAAGAGTTCCTCAAATGATTATTATAATATACATGAATTTATTGCCTCAACAAGAAAAAAAATGTAAATCCTTATTTATTCAATCCAAGTTTTCTTTTCTGATAGGTTGTCATCCAAAAAAAAGTATGACTCCTTTTCTAAAGAAATTAAAATTAAGTCAGATAAAACAAAATATACTCCCTTGAAATAAGAGGAAATATGATGATTACGATTAAACATAAATGTTTACTGGCGATATTTTGTAATCTAAAGGCTGCAATTATGGGACAGACTTAATGTCATGTCCATATGTTATGTCTAATACAATTGAAGCTTAAATGGGGTTTCATTTCATCATAGATGATGGTATTTATTTGAACAAAGATGAAACCAAGAAATGGATGCTTCAATGAAACATGCATATTATGAAATTATACTTCATTTGATAATTGTTCGACAAATAGTCAATTATGAAATAAACAAATAAGCAGATTTATTTCGAAATTTATTAATTTAATGATAGCTGTTAAAAAATCATAAGAGAAGGTCAGTTTTTATGACGGAATCAATTCATTCTTTTACGATTGTCATGACCATTGCCAAATTTGATACGACTAATGCATTCAACTCAAATCTTCCATACTGACTCTATACATCTCAATGATGTAGCTATACTGGAGATTAAGGAATTACAATTATTTGTCTTGATATATATATATTAGGGGGTATTTTAGAAACCTAATATTAAGATATCAAAATGTCAACCCCTGCGAAAGTTGCGTTATTACGAAACTAAATGATCGTAGAAAAATGGATTTTGGTTTGACCCCCCCCCCCTAAATTGCGTTCAAAGTTTCGTTATGAAGCAAAACTTTTTTATTATTATTATTTTTAAAAAAAAATACTTTTACAAAATTTAGCAATGATCAATTATGAGATTGGTATTTTTTGCAAATTTTCGTATTTAGTGCCAATAAATGAACTTAAGTGCTGGCGCACCAACCATTTTTTAAATAACAGATCTTTCTAGGGTTCTTTATAGCTTTAAGAAGGAAAAAGAATAGAGGGTATTCTTGTTGATGTTTTTAAGTTATTTTTTAAATACTTTTGTATGAAAATTAAGATGTGAAAAGTAAACATATATATATATATATATCTTATAATCAATCATCAGAGTATGTGTTATATTAAAAATCTTATTTTTCGTACAAGAAGACAGATAGTTGCCTTGGAAAGTATACATTTAGGGTTAACTGAGTTTTTTAATGCTTTTCCACGTCAAGGTGGAGGCAATTACGTCATCAACCTTTTACAGTATGGATTATGTTAGCAAATCTAACTGATGACGTCAGTGCCTGAGTAAGACCTCTCCGTCAATCAACCTCCACCCTCTCTGGAGTCCATTTTTATTGTTCACGTTATGTGTATGAGTGAAATGGGTCACAGGGATCTCATGAGTACCCATGAAACTTCACGGCACAAGGTAATAATCATTTCACCCCTCCCATGCGCATCTCATTAAAAGCACCGTCTCAATCCTCCACCCAGAGGTGTAACTCTTATAAAAGTTTTCGAGAAGGCAACTCAAGGGCTTGGCATCACCGTTTTAAATATAAATGAGTTGATGTTGGTGGACTGATTAATATTCAAATTATGTCCAAGGTAATTACTATCTTCATGGTCTTTTTATAGAGTTGGCCTCGGGAATGAAAAAAATGAAGTCTAGGTTATAGGCTTGGAAACGCTTGTTCCTTTATTTTTAGTATATATTTTGGTGTTTATCACATAAGAGACTAGAGCTATTCATTTCTCAAAATCGTCTTCAAGATTGATTGCAAGGATTGGAGCAAGAATTGCAATCATAAATCTATTGCCATTTATCAATTACAATCGGATGTTTTCTTTAAGAGAGCCTAGATCAAAATAATTGCGATCAGTTTAATCTATGTGCATGGAAATCCATCAGAATAAATATATATATATATGTGTATATATATATCATATGATATATATATATATATATATATATCATCATAAGCAAAACTAATTTTAAAAATGATTCTATTTATTCATGAATATACCGATATCATAAAAAATTGTCATTTAAATATACACTCTAATGTTGAAGGACCAATTCGATCCTTAAAATAATAGACACTTTATACTAGTTTCATGTATATATCTATTGAAATTCGATGTTTTATGTTATTAATAGTCATGCATTATTTATTTTATTTATCTTTTGAGCATGCTTAGCATTATAATTTTAGTACTATGTAGGTGAAGCACTATTTTTCAAAGTTTAACTTCATCGACTTAGTTAATATCCGGGGATACTCAACATAGAAGAAAAAAATATGTCAATTAAAGAGTTCATCTAATACAAAGATGGGTCGCTGAATCCATTTAGCTGTTTTAGGGATAAAAGAAGGAAATATTTCGTTAAATGTTCGGTAATGTATCGTATTCATAAATAGTAGTCCTTTAAAATGACGTCACTGGGTAAATATTTTGTCATTTATCCTTTTTTCCTTATTCATTGAGACTTGATTTATATATGGATGCTTAAGGAAAACAATTTGTCCGTCCTTCTCTTTTTATTTTGTTTCAACACCTCTAATAACATGTAAACTTAATAAAAAGGGGACATAAAATGGCGCCCATCAACTGCTGACTCCTACATTGCTCTTCCCTTTTTTTATCCAGTCGTCATATATATATTGGTGATGGTTTACCTCATTTCTTTAATAAGATGTAAAAAAAAAGAAAAACTTTTCATGTTATTAAAAAGAACCACTTTTATCAAGATTATTATTTACAAATTCGTTTAAAATCATGGGAGAGAACAACTTCATTGGATCTAAATTTATAAATACACAATTGTACTGAAGTAATATTTATTTTATTTTGTTCGTGAACCTGTTTTTCAATAAATAAGTTATTTGGTTCATACATTTAATTTACAATGTGATACAAATTGATTTTAGATGAATAGTTTTGCCTCTTGAGAGGAAGAGGTATTCCTAATAAAACATCATCGTGCCATCATCTCCTTGGACGAGATTATAGATGGCAGCTATCATCCTTTTTGCCACTTGAGCTGAGAGGGATTTTCACAATCATCAAAATGAAGTGCAGAGGAGGATGTCAGAGTTGTTTTTCCTTCTTTTGGTATTTTTTTGTTTTTCTTCTCTGTATTATTTTCTAACCTCATGAGGTATTAAATAGGTGTTATGGATACTAATTGAAAGCGTAATTAGAGGCTGAGGGGGGTTCGGAAGAGGGTTTGAGCATCAGGGAACTCCGCCCTGGAAGAAGAAGAAATACGACCATACTACATAGGTGGTGCATAGTTAGTCATGTATGTATATCTACTCAAACATAAATTGGGATACTTGAAATAGTAATAATACAAAAAAAGGAGCGGGATTTTTTTGACCTGAACATGAGACTTCCCTATTTGGTGTCTTGGAATGAGCGTGAGTGAATCGTGAAAAAAAAACCAACCCCAAAACATGATTTTTATATCTTTCACTCTTACTTTTTCTTAAGGGGAAGACCATTTTTCATTTGTTAATTGATAAAAAACGACAAAAATATATAAAGCCTACAAGTTTTGCATTTGTGGATATCATAATTTTAGGTTTCGTTCAGCATAGAAATATTGAAAAAAGTATATATTTATATAAAGTTCCTATCCTTTGGGAGGGTAATTTTTCTTGTGCTTAACTTATGATTAAAATTTTGTATTATATAAGCAAAGAATCTTTTTATGATGATGACCAAGAAATGTTTGCTTAAATGAAGTTAAAACTATTTATGAGAAGTGATATTTAACTGAGTCATTCAATCAGCTGTTTGCACGCGAGAAAATATTAAGATGTCTTCCCTGCTTCTGTGCAAGATAAGGAGGTTCCTTCCTCCAATGACCTCACAGCCACATCTCCTAAGGATAAGGTTTTGGATATTACTCTTTAGAGGAGTTGAATTAATATTATTTGTGTTCCTAAAATTTCTTTTTAGTCCACCCCTTCTTTATTTAAAAAATATATACTCAAATATCAGATATTGCAAGTATTATACTAATTGTACCGTATAAAGGGAAAGTTCTGCTTAAGAAACAATTACAATTCGATGACCTTCATAATCTTTCATAAATATGATTTTTTGATTACTCATGGGAGAAAAATATTAGAGGAATAAATCCTGTGGTTCACGTCCACCTACTTCAAACGTACATCGAGGTCAAGATCATGAAAAATATGGTTTTCTTGAAAATTCTCCATTAATTTGCAAAAAAATCCAGGGAGTGCGATAGCCCTGTGCGTTAAGGCGTGTTCAACTCTCAATGTTGGGGGCGCAGGTTCGAATACTCCCGAGAGGGGATGGTCATTTTGGTCCGCTACCTCATTGATAAGATCCTCCTAGGTTTGAGTGACTAATTTACACGCTAGTATGCTTATATATATTCAGTCGGAAGTTGCAATTCTGTCGAACCAATTAGGCAAAAAAATCCATTGTCTCAATAAAATGTACAAAAAACATTTTGCATATACCTTGAAGGAATATTGTATGCATTATATAGGAATAAGAGCAGAGCCGATTATGAATGTTTTCCCATATCTACTATGGGCCAAGAACCGACTTCTAGACATTTTACCCTAGGGAATCTCTGAATAGTACATGTGATGAGACACTTTTGTTTGTAAATAACTTTAAAATACAGAGTTACAAACATTATCAAGTGATACAAACAATTCAAAAGATTGTTGCTTTTTGAGACTAACTTTGACAAAAATTCTGTGGTTAATTGAATATAAGAATTCAAATATGCAGGTCGGAAGGTGGGTTCTCATCACATATTTGTAAAAGATTCAGATAATTATATACAAATGCCAATTTTAATTAAGTATTTCCCCATTGCGTTATCCAATCCCTGATAAAAATCTTCAACATGACGCTTTTATGAAACGTGCTTATCTTTAGGATGTAAACATCTATTTGCTGTGACGTTAGAGATGACGACAGTTGATGTTTCGAACAAGATGTACAGACTACAATATGTTATTTCACGTTTTCATGATAGTGTATCCTCAATAATCGGAATATTTTATTCTTTTTTTAAAATATCCTTTAATGGTTATATAGTAATATAAAGTATATATAAATAAAATACACATTATTGTTTATAACTAAATATCTAAATAAAAGGGGTTACATAAAAATATCATATGAGCTGATTAATTAAAATCTTTCAACATTCTTTTCAAAGTTCACAAACATTTCTTTGACCTTGAAGGCTAAAACTGGATAACGGCTTCCCCACTTATTCATGAATCATCGTTGTCGAATGGAATCTTGAGGTTGAAAGCGGTTTATCGGGCGGGAGCAGAAATCATCACGGATGAAGGATTTTTGGTTTTAAGCTTTCCCTTTTTGACAAACCTTAAACACTCGTGATTCTAATATATTGGAAGCTCTTCCAGGCCTGATAAGAAAGTGCATAAAGGACACGACGACGTCTCACACATGACTGCCTCCATTCGAAGAGTTCCATGCAAAAGTCTTCTTAGTCTGTTGAAATAAAAATCCAGTCAAATAAACCCAATTTCAGGCTTTATTTAAATATAAACTTTTCTTTTCTCTATTTTATTACAAATAGCAGAGTTTTTTATCTACGTTCAGTAAAATAGCAACCTATGAGTTGTAAGGGTATCAATCGTTTTTTTTTTCCTTTCCATGTGAGATAAGCTACTACGTAAAATGAGCTTTCATTATTCCCCTGCTATACGAAACTGGTGATTTACTATGCATGCTCCCGATTCAAGCACCTCCCGACCTTGACAATGCACCTGAGCCCCCTATACAACTCCCTTCAACAATGGCTATCTAGGCATTTACATCCATTTGATATGGGATCAGAGCGCCCTTGGTAAGTTCAAGAGTAACACATTTTGATGTGCTTGTCTGTGTATTTTTCACGTCTGTGAGAAAATAATTATTTGCAAATTATTCGGACAATGGAAATAAAAGTGAGAGAAAACAAATAATGAATTACAAAGGATAAGAAAAAAAGCAAGGTCTCATCTTGTTTTGTCTTAATCCTTAGGAGAAGCAATTAATTTTTTAGTGCTTTGCCACTGCTTTAAAGTAATGTTTTGTTTTTTCCCTTTTCTTCCTTGGAGAGAGTGATGTATGAAGGAGGATGGAAGTCTTGAGCTTATGAAGAGGGGATTTGAAAATAAAGAAGAAATAAATTAGACACGATGAATGGATATTCTTCCTTTAGGCGGAGGAATAAGGAACAGTGGGATTTCTTTTCATAAGCTTAGGGGGTTTTCACTATTAAAAAAAAGAACTCCTCTTGTTTTTTCTCTCCTCATAAAATTTTATTATTCATTGGTTCTCAAGGTTGAGGAAGTTGAGGAACACACAGCTGGAACACATGGTTATAATAATATTAAGTAATAATGATGTCATGAGAGAGTCTTCGATAAGTAGTGGATGCTTGTTGTTCTTTTTCTTTCTCTACCTCAGTTAAAATGATTGGATCTGAAGTAGGACTTGGAGAGGAAACTCAATCGGAGTCTGATGACCTTTTGGAATAAAGTCAGAACACTTTATTAATAAATCATATAGAATATGTTGAGGAACAGATTGATTCTTTTTGTTTTGTCAACATATTTTATGCACGCCACATTTTACAAATTATTATTATAGTAAAATTTAGAGGGGCTTTCATTTTTTCATATTTTTTTATAAATGTCACTTAACATTTTTATAAATAATTGTTTGATATATAAACGGACAAAAGTAATACCTAATTAAATATCACCCATACTATTTTCATATCTTAGCTCATATTTATTCATGGAGAACAAATCTTTTGTGACTTTAAACACAGATATGTTTGTTTATCAATATAAATTGCTGAAGCGAATCCAATATGTTTATTACATATAAAATATAAGTTACTTATAAAAATGTATTTTCGATTCAACTTTTGTAAAATTTAGTTTATAGTTTTTTTCAGTTGTGAAGGAACAGTCAATTTATAAAATTTATATTTTATTATAATTTTGGAAAACCATATGAGTTTGTATATTTATATTCTATCTTGTATATAGAGACATATAATCAAAGAGAGACTCTCTTTATAATATTGCCAATTATATTCAAGATTTATAAAGGTTGCTTGTATGATAATTTTTTTCGAATTGTATTTGTAAATTTATACATTCTTAAGAATCAAGGCTACACCGCATTGCCCACTTCTTTGACCTCAAAATTTCTTCATTTAGCCATAGTTTGTATCTTGAATAAATGAATTATACTGCATGTGATATATATATATATATATCATATATTTTTTTTTTCAATAAACAAAATTATTGCTGTATATCAGCCAACTTTTATTTATCAAACTCCCAAATCAGAAGAATGCAATAAAGTATATTCAACATTTTAAGTATTTTAATGTCATGGATTCCCAACGATTTCCACGGCTTTGAGATTTTTGTCATCTCGAAAAAAACATCAGGTATTTTTTTATTACAAAAGTCTTATGTACAAAAGTAGGATTATATTAATATAATACACACGTAGAATACTTTAAAATTTGTGAATATGAACTTATAAATTAGCTATAAGGCCAGAAGATGCCTTGGAAATTGGAACCTTTAGCGTCTGTTGCAAAAACACATTGACTTGAGTTGGTATTAAATATATATACTTAGTCAGTCTGATATTTAAAAAAATAATGCTTCTTATGTTTATCCATGTAATTTATTTTACACATTTATCACAACTTTATTTGTGCACAGTTCTATTTTGGTATGTATTTTTATCTGAAAAAATGATTTGATATAAATATTGTAAAATAAATAAAATATTATGACGCATTATTTCTCTCTCTCTGTGTCCAAACTACTATTTCAGCCATTCTCTAGTCAATCTTAAAATGCATTTCACTGAGAGGAAGGCCATAGTATTTCTTTTTGGGGGGTTCCATGTGTTATTATAATAATAATATTCTCATGTTGAATCCCTAGGTCATGTTTTTTTTTCGTAGAGAGCAGTCAGATTGGAGAGATTATCTCTGCTGAAAATCTCGTTGAGCGGAGCACAACTAGGTCTCATGAATATGGCCACCTGCTTTCCAGTAGTTCAATCATTCATGACATCTGACTAAGGTCAAGCGTAGCCTGATTAAGGGCTTCATGTGGTATTTATTCATACATATTCTTCATTTGAAGAAGATCGCGTGATCTTTCCTCCCTCTGTTGGCCTTACATGCCAATGCAAGTGGCTTATATTTTGACATTCGGGGGAGTTTATACATGCATATTATTACGTACAATTTAAAGGGAGGTTCGAAGGTAAAGAGTGGACCGAGTCAAGAAATAAAAAAGAAAAGAATAACGCCATTGATAGAAAAGGAGAAAAGGTGCTCTATTTTGCAACGTGATGGTTGAAAAAAAGGAGGGAAATTTAAAAACTTTATACCTCTAAGCGAGAAAAATGGTATGAATATGTATTTTTGATGCAGTCAAAATATTATAATAATAATATTTATGACATTTCATTCTCTAGTTAGAAATTTATTACTGTTTACAATATACAATATATATAAATATACATAACTAATGTAAAGAACACAAACCCACATTGGGGTATCTGTGTTACAAAAGTAAAGTATAGTAATCATATTTATATATTAATTTTTTCACTATAACATTCTTCATCATTGTACATTTAAAAAAATGATTATTTTTGTTTCCTCATCCTCCTCTTGCAAAACTAGGTGCCTTTCGTAGGACAAAGCGGGGCATTTGTAGATTAAATGATGAGTCTGTGGTTCTTCCAAACAGAGATAACATATTTCCCTCTTTTTTCGATTTATTCAAATGAGAGAGAAATGGTCCATGCCCGGTATAGGCTTGGACAAGAAGTTGGGTATCTTGATGTCTGTGTTTGATGAGTTTTGGCTTTGGGGCTTTCAGCATAAAGCGTGTATGCTTATCTTTACTCATTTCTGTATCGGTGACACCATTGTTGTAGAAAAAATTCCCTCTCTATGAGTACATAAATAAAAATACCCTGTATTCCATATACCTAGTTTTTTTCCTACAATACTCCTTTGCATGTTTCAATACCGAATTCTAAATGATTGGTTGTACATATGATTATAAATTATATATAAGATTTTGTACATTTTTATTTGTCATGCCCAAAAGAACAGATGCAATCTTTACTGGAATAACCAAAAACTTTTTTTATTAATATATCTCCAATAGTAATGCAAACCAGTGAAGCTCATATCGGTCTTTAACGTTTTTGATGAAAATTTTGTCCTAAACATATTTTATGCAATTTTTAAGCATTGGAATGACTTATTATTTAAATAAGGCAATTTAATAATTTGTATTTTACTCTTATTTGATGACATAATCTATATATACAGTAAAGCTCTATTCCTGAATATTCGAAAAGGTCTAATTCCAAAGGCAATTTACTTAATGGCCCATCGAATGGCTCTATGTATTGAAACTTTTTCATATATGACAATAAGTTCATATTGTCTTAATGAAGGGGTGAATGACTGACTCCTTCATTTATCTATACTAATAAAAAAAGAATTCCGTTCTTTCTTCGTTTGTTCGTTCGTTTCCCTGTATCTCCCGAACGCTCATTAGATCTTGACAAAATTTCAGTGAATAGTTTGAGAACTCAGGGAGTATTTTAGTTGGGTGTCAACTCCGGAAATTCGTCACCCCATGATTATTTTATTCACCAAACGTTTTTTGGCGATTTTTTAAAATTGTCACTTAGATTTTGACCAAATTTTCTTGGAGGAGACTGAGGTAGTAAGACGTTTATTCAGTTTTTGAGTGTTACAAGGGAATTAGTTTTCCATATGATTCCTTAAAATAGTTTTTTTTTTGTCCTTGTCTTTCGCCCCAAATTTAAAGTTTGTGGAAAATAACAACTTTTTTTTATTACAACATCGCGCTATTCAAATTTTAATAATTGCCTAGAGATGGAGAGTGATGCCAATCACTCACAACTTTTCTTGATTAAGATATGTAGTTGCACT